>APFE031007790.1:0-15503 GCA_000404065.3 Pinus taeda | reverse complement strand
GACCATATCTTGTAAAGCATTGGCAAGAATTACCACTCCTAAAACTCTCAAGATAGAAGGACATATCAAGAATAAAAATGTTCAAGAACTGAAATATCACATCGAGAAAGAAGAAATGAATCTGACCATATCTTGTAATGAATTGGTCGGAATTACCACTCCTCAAACTATCAAGATAGAAGGACATATCAAGAAGAAAAATGTTCAAGAAGTGAAAGATCACATCGAGCATCAAGAAATGAATCCGACCATATCTTGTAATGCATTGGAAGAAATTACCACTCCTCAAACTCTCAAGATAGAAGGACATATGAAGAAGAAAAAGATTCAAGAAGTGAAAGATAGCATTGAGCATCAACAACAAGTTCTCCAACTTTTAAAGGATAACGCCACTTTGGTGCAGAATCAAATGAAACAACAGGTAGATAAACATCGCAGTGAAAGAAGTTTTGATGTAGGAGATTGGGTATTTTTACGGCTACATCTCAAGAAAGCCATTTATGAGAAGGAAACATTGGCAATACTACATGCACTTAAGAAATGGCGACCTTACCTAATGGGAAGATACTTCAAGGTAAAAATGGATCATGATAGTCTTAAATAATTTTTAGAACAAATATTATCTTTAGAAGAATGGAAAAAATGGGTCACAAATATGTTGGGTTATGACTTTGAAATCATCTACAAAAAAGGGAAGCAAAATGTTGTTCCAGATGCACTCTCAAGAAAGGATGAGGATGTGGAAGCATTGTTTTGTGCTATTTCTATTATCCAACCAGATTGGATACATGAAGCAAGGGATGAATGGAAAAAGGATTAAGAAGTGTGGCCAGTCATTCAAAAGTTGCAGAAGATCCCAGTTCAAACAATATTGCCAGAACTTTAAGAGGAAGGAAAAATAATATTGGAACCTAGAGCATTCATAGAAACAAGAACCCGACATCTACAAAATCGATCAATTTCAGGGTATCTCATCAAGTGGAAGAACTTACCCGCTGAAGATTCCACATGGGAGGACAAGAATTTTGTACAGAAGTTTCAAGAACTACTCAAGCGTTGAGGACAACACTTTTTGAAGGAGAGAGGCATGTTAGGTCCCTATGGTACTAGTGTTATGTTGTTATAGTGCTCATGTTGAGAAATTTTTCAGAGTCCAGTATGAAAATATATGAAATGAGGCTCGCATGGAGGTAGTGAAGACATGGAAGCTTTGAGTATACAGTGATTGGCGGATTCAGTAGATGGAAGAGATTTCTCCATCCAATGGTGGTTGGATAGTTTGGTAGAAACTAGGAAAGGCTCACTGGTCATGGTGTGTTGGCACTATGACAAATGTATTGTCCTTTATGGAAAACTACTTGAAAAAAATGTGAACATGATGGTAGCGGGATGAGTATACAAGCCATTAGATATGTGACAGAGAGATCAAACAAAGAAATATAAATTCAGAGAGAGAGGAATTATGAAGGTAAATTTTGAGGAAGTATACGTAGGTTCTGTGAATAAAATTTGCATACATATGGGGAAATTTTGAAGAAAAGTCACGTACAATTTCCGCACCATGGTATTCTAAATACTAGGGATCTTTACCATGGTATTAGCCCATAGTAATGAGCACAGCAATAGATATTTGATCCCGTCAAAGAATACCATCAACACTACTAAGGGTTTGACCCAAGGTATTGGCTAAGGTCTAAGCTATATAAGGAAATGGAGATCAAAATGTTAAGTGTGATAGTTTTATGTTTTCTATGAATGATTCGATCTGAAACAGGTGTGCACCAAGGAGCAAAGAAAAGTCACAGATCTAAAAATATCAATTATCATATCAAATGTACTTGCTTGGTTTGCTTATTGAAAATATATAACAGTGGTAGATCTGTGGTGTTAATGACATTTTGACATGAATCTAAGAGAGTAAGGGTTGTGAAGTATATTATGTGGTTGCAGCGAGAGCATGACCCAGTGATTTTATATCTATACATCAGTTTTCTTCTGAGAGATCACATACATATGTGGATCCTCTTCTAATTTGTTGTGTATATAGTCTGTAGTATGGACATATCTGTACGCGGGTTCTATTCATAAAAAATGCATACATACATGGAAGTGCTTTATAAAAGGCGTTGTTGTAGCAGCTACAACCACCCTCCAAAATTTTTCCTTAGCTTCATTTTGGAGCCTCCCTACCGACCATCCTCGGCAGCATGTCTTGCACTGTCAAGCACATCAACTTCAGTTGTTTCATATAGTCTTGTCAGCCTGTGCATGCAAGTTTGTTCCACCTCCTTCACAAGATGATTTATGGACTTAGTGTCAATTACTGGTTGAGTAGCTCCCTCTAGGAAATGTGCAATTTTGGAGGGGAACCAGCCTTTCCTCCATAAATTGCGCAAACCCAGTTGGGCTCCAGAATTGCTCAATTCTTCTTGACAGTCTTCCTCTCAAATATTGTGTAATTCATCCCAGGACAGTTGCTTAGCCCAGAAATTACGCAATTCTGGGTAGTAGTCACCTGTTGCTCCCAGAAATTGTGTAATCCCTTTGGGAAAGCCAGCCTAGCAACTAGCAAAAATTGTGCAAATCATTCAAGCAACCTGCTGGGCTCAGAAATTGCACAATGTAGTCAAACAAGCTTCCTTGAGAAAATTGTGCAATATGACCCAGGATAGCTGCTCAGCCCAGAAATTACGCAATCCTGGGAGACAGTCACCTGTTCCTCCCAGAAATTGTGCAATCCCTCTTGGATAGCCAACTTTGCTCAGCCCAGGAACAACACATATTTTCATCCCTTGCTCATAGACCGATGCATGTGCCTTCAGGTTGACCAGTTCCCTCTGAGACCGAGAAAAAATAATTTTCATACATGGACTATTTTTCCTAAGGCAACATGCAAAGGCATCCCTAGATTTAGGAACCTATTTTTAGAAGTTGGAGGTTACATGCAAGGATCATTCAGAAACCTCCTTCCAAGTGTTGATTTCCTAGATTTGTGGCATGCGTGTCATAACCTCTGTCTTATCAAAACTCATCAACCAGACACTGCAGATCTCATTCCTCACATTAACCTTGCAGCTCTGACATCCCACATTGCATCTAAGATTCGTCGGCACATTCAGCTTAGTTGTTTCGAGGTAAGACCATTTTTCATGTTTTACGTTGTGTTTCTATCACTTTTTGTGTTTCTCTTTGTGTGAGTGTTGTCTGCTTTATTTCAGTAAGCGCTTGTTGTCATTTTGATGTATGTTAGCTTGTAGAAGCATCGTTTCAGTTTTTGTTTGCATCTCACTGTTGTCGCATGCATGACATTATTTTTGCACCGATATTCGTTGTTGCAGCGACTCGCTTCACACACATGCATGCTTTCCCATTTTCTGAATCATGCACTTATTGTTTGCATGCATGATCATTCACTTTTTTTACACTTAGTATCACCATGCATTCAGACTTCTCATGTTTTCAGTCACACGTCCACGAGTCTTGGCTGCCTTAGCCTGAGCCTTGCCTTGCCCGGCTAGCACTGTGCATTTCTAGAAGTGAAGGCTCTGCCTTCCCTCTAGAAGTTGTGCAAGCCTAGCCCCGCACTGACCTCCAGGCTTGCATTGCACAATTCTTGGAGGCAATGTCCTGTTGGCCCCAGAAACTGTGCAATGTAGTTTGTTGATTAATTTTAGTCCTCAATAGGATAGACTGTACTGTGCATTGCGTAGTTCCAGCAGTCATTCAGCCTCCCGACAGTCCAGACTATGCCTTGTGCAGTTTTGGCAGTCAGTCTCCCAACCTCCCATTGAAAATTGTGCAATCTTCACAGACAGTCACACAGGTATGTTGCATGTCAATCCTTCAGTTTGTTTTGGTTTTCGACTGATAGGTTACTTGTCATGAGCATTGTTATGTCTCCAAGCATCACAGGTGTTCGTCTATCTCTCAGCAGCACAAGTACAATGGCCTTCAAGAGAGTAGAGTCAAAGGACACCATTGAAAGCACAACGAGGGTTGCAGCCAAGCAAGTGTCTATGAGCTTTCCTACCTATGAAGACATCAAGTTGTTCATAGACAAGGAAATCAAGATAATATGGTAGTAGCATCACAGTGAGCAGCACCATCAGGAGCAGCAGAAGGTAGCACACCTGCATGTGATGAATGTAGGAGGAAGGTTGTTGACAACATAGAGGCAAAGAAAATTTGCGAGTTCAAAGCAAATCCACTCATGAGAAAGCAGCTTTGGAGATTGAAGCTATGAGGTCACGGCACGACATGAAGATCATGCGAAGGCAGAGAGAGAAACAGAGAAGGATTTGCATGTGCTAAAGAGGCAACTCAAGGAAGAACAAGAGCTGCACAGACGAGAGAATGAGTTGCAGTAGGAACATGTACAATAGGGGGTGCAACATGCACAGACGGATGAAACTGCACATGTACAAGCTATAGATCCATCCCAGCAGCTAGCACAGAGCAGGCAAGGTGAGCAATGATGTTGATCGCATGCAATGGAATTCAGCAACATGCATGTCATTGTGCACAAGCATGTGATCCAACCCATTTGGAACACTCATCAAGGCGAAGACAAGAAGTAAGTATGACTAGAGCTGAACATGTATCCCAACAAGTTAATGTGCATGGTCGCCACCACACACTTGGAGATCGGCACAAACATTATGCATCAGTATGTTGTTGGTCCAGCTACACTCAAGACAATGATGTGCATGTTATCATACAAGTTGGACAGAGGAGCCATATCAGTGTACCCGGATGCAACGGAGGCAAGAGTTCACTTTCAACAGGATGTCACTATTGAGCACACAGACACCATCACAAACGACAAGCTTGGCATCAGTTCGCCACCATCGACCATTACAAGGATGTCAAAGATTTGGTCTCACCACAATAGTCTGAGTGTCAATGATGTCTTGCATGGCTTGCTTAAGCCATTTTGTCTCACATGGGTACATGTGCAGATTGTATGTAACATCTTGTCAAGTGGAACTTCAAGTGTCGATAGTTGAATGTAATAGTCATAGAGTAGTTGAAGAGTCATGAGGATAGATGAACAATCACAAAGGGGAATGTCAAGGGTCACCCAACCCTTTGCCATAAATAGTCCCTCATAACTTATTGTATAGGCTTTTGTTCAGCCAAGATTCCAATAGGATTATCTTAGAGAGCTTGGACAGTATTGTAACGAGCCTTGGCTTCTCCACTGTGCAAAGCTAGTATATCTCTTTGGAGGAGCAAGCGGCAGTGACTGTAACATTCCGCTGTCAGAACTAGTGGTTGGTCATGGTTGTATTGTATGAATGGAACTTTCACTTCTTAAAATAAGAGAGCCAGCACGTTTCATGCATATGTCATATTGTATTTCAACTATCTTGTTTACTCTAAATGATATATGTATCTGTTTTCTTACGCATGCATCTGTAGCTATTTCCTGTATATGTATGTATGAATCTTACTAAAATGTGTTGTTGGTTTAACCATCACTTTGGATTGCTAGCTTACTTTCCTTCTAGTTTTTGATGCATCTTTGCTCATATGTTCCCTTCTTAACTCCGTGCTTTCACAGGTTTCCAAGGGGCGCACTCACCTCACCCCCCATGTGTTAGACCACTCATGCACCTTCCTTGACTTACTTCATATGTCACACCCTTGCTAACAACAGGGACATCTTACTTGCCTCTGCACACAACCACGGTCAAGGCGATACCGTACGACCAACTACTGTGGCTCCTACACCAAATGATATGAGGTCTAGTTGGGACTTCTTACAGGGGAGATCCCCTGACATGTTGGCGGGTCCAGCACCATCAACAGGCATGTACAAATTCTAGGGTTTTGTAGTAAAAAGTGTCTATGATATCTTATCAGTTTTGTTATGTTTGATGTTATCTATTGATGATGTCCCTCTTATATTAATCTGCATTTGAAAGCACTGGTTTGAGTTTTGATTTGTGATGATGTTGTTATATTTGGTTCAGTGATTTATGTCGGCTTCAATATATGTTTGGATGATTTATTCAGTGGTACAGTGATTGAGATTCGGTTATCAATACTTTGAGATCCGTTCGTGGGTATTCTTAAGGAGAAACACGTACATACGCAGGTAAGATTAAGAACAGTAGCATATATAATATGATGCATGTTTGATCAAGGTTTGTAGTGATAGTAATTGGTTTCGTTATTTGGTAACATTTTTTTGGTATATTGATGAATGGTTATGCATTAGTGTGATGTGTACTGATCTAGTTTGATCTAGCTGTATAGGTTACATTAGAAGATTTGATGATTCGGTAGTTGAGTAGTTGATTTCATAGTTGTTGGGAATGGATCCAGTTTGAAACATTTTGAAAAGTGATCCACAAAGAACTGAGGATAAAAATCTTCAGAAAAGGGGGTTGTAGCTCCCTTCTAGTAGAAGCTCGAAAACAAGAGAAGGTTGTAGCCTTCTGTAGGTGGGTTCTTGTGTACTAGTATGAGTATGTGTCAGTACAAGATTGTAAGAAGTCTCTTTTTAAGATAAAAGAATAAGACAGAGATGACAACAATGGTGGTTTTCTCCCACGTTGGGTTTCCACTTAAAAATCCTAGTGTTCATGTGTGTTGATGTGTTTTCTATATGTTGATGATCTATATTCTCCTTACTACTCATAGTTTCTGCTTAATACATGTTTAATGAAGAGTTGGATATACGAGGGTTTCTTTCATCATACTAGGTCCTTCAAAAGAAGCTTGATCTCTTGAAGGAAGATTTATAAGGATGAGAAACTAAGAGGGAGCAACATCTATCAAGTTGTCATTATTTAATGGATCCAATTCGGTTTTCTAGAAAGTTAGAACAAGATATCATCTACAGTCATTGTGAGCTTATGTTTGTGGAATCATTAAAGGAGGCTATCAGTATCTATCCTCCATCTCCAAAAGAAAAATATGAGACCAATGCAAAGGTTGTCAACACTCTGTTGGGAAGTTGGTAGAATCAAAATTTGTAAAATTCATGCAACTAAGTACCGCAAAGGAAATATGGGACAATATCATTCAATATTATGAAGGTGTAAGTAAGATAAAGAGTGCCAATCTTCAATCATTTAGAATTCAATATGAAACTCTCAGAATGCATAGTGACGAAAATATTGAAAGTTTATTTCTTGGGGTAGATAAGGTCATTAATTCAATGATAAATCTTGGTGATGATGTAAAATAATCAATACTTGTTGAGAGAATCTTAAGATCTCTAACCCCAAAGTTCGATTGGAAAGTATCTACCATTGAAGAAATGCAGGAATTGAAGAACCTTACCATTGAACAACTTCATAGGATTTTAACGACTTATGAAATGAGAAAATGGGGTCCCTCGGATATCAGAGAAGTTGCATTCAAAGCCACTTCCAAAGGAAAGGAAAAGGAGGAGCTTAAGGAATCAATTTATGTATCATATGAAGAAGAGGCGAACTTCATAAAGAAACTACAAGTAGGAACTGGCATATTTAGAGGTAAGCTTCCTTTCCAATTTTTTGCTTGTGGAAGAGTTTTTCATTATGCTAATAAATGCTCCTATAAAGGAAACCATGAGAAAGGGAAGAATTCTACAAAAGTAAAATTTAGAGGAGGTTTTGAAAACAAGAGAAGCTTCTACGCACACAAAGATAGCAATGGTCTTTCAAATGGCGAAGAAGGTGAATCTGATCAAGAATATCAATTACTTATTGTGTTTGAAGATAAATGCATTGATGAGTCTGATGATGTTTTTATGGATGCCCTAGAAGAAAAATATAACCTCATTGAAGAAATAACTCAGCTTAAAATTTGTCTAGATGAAGCTAAATTAGCATAAAAAGCACTGAAGCAACAAATTCTAGAAAAGGAGAGGCAAAATAAAAAGTTAGAACTAGAAGTAGCAAGACTAAGAAAAGAAATTGAGAAAACAAAAGGTCTAAATCTTATATTTGCTAAAGGATCTGAGACCCTAGAATAAATCATCAAAGTACAATTCTAACCTCTAATAAAAACATGTCCCTGATACAGTGGAGAATCATCAAAGACTGTAAAATATTCTGAAACAGGTATAGGAAGCTATCTAAATGCATTAAAAGGAAGTGGTCAAAAAAATTCCAACTCTCTTAAAGGAATAAATTATCAATTTTTTTTTAGGTAAATGATTCTTACCACAATCAAACGGAAAACTACAAGAAGAGGTATCATACTCCCAGGAACTTCTACTTTAATGGTCAATGCTTCACTTTTCATGATTTTGGTCTTAAGGCTACTCAGTGTGTCACTTATAAAACTATCATGACTAGGGAAACAAGTAAACAAAAGAATGAGGTTGGGTTAAATAAATACTCTTACAATACCTTCTCACCTCTTCAAGATGAAATTGAATGTTATTTTTGCAATAACTTTGGGCATAGAGAAATTGAATGCAGAAGCTAATGAAATCAGCTCTTCAAAATGAACAAAAGGCAACAACATCCAAGGTATGGAAAAATAAAACCGTAGAATCTGAGAATTGTGGTTTAGCTTTGTATGCAGGAGATCAAGAAAATTTGTGGTACATTGGCAGTGGATTCTCAAAGCATATGACAGGTGATAAAGATAAGTTTATGTCCTTTAACGAAATTAATAAAGAAAAAAAGGTAACCTTTGGAAATAATTCACCTGTTTCTATCAAAGGAAAAGGAACTATTTTGCTAAAAGACAAAGTTAAAGCTGGGAATGTTTTGTTTGTTGGTGGATTAAAACATAACTTTTTTAGTGTTATTCAAATGCATGACCAAGGGCATGAGTTTGTTTTCAGATCAAAGAATTGTGTGGTACAAAACCGCAATACAAGTAAGATCATAATAAAGGGAACGAGAACTCTAGGTAATGTCTATGTCTTGGAAGACAATCTAGAGAATTGTTACTTGAGAAAATCATAAGAAAGATGGCTTTGGCACAAAATGTTGGGTCATCTAAGCTTCACTCAATTACCTAAGTTAATAAGAATAGGAGAAGTTCGTGACTTGCCTAACATCTCTCAACAAGAAAGTACCATATGCAAATCATGCCAATTCGGTAAGAAAACCAGGGTGCATTTTAATGCCAATGAAGGTACTTCAAGTAAGCCACTTGAACTTATTCATATTGATTTGTGTGGTCCCATGAGAAAGAAGTCTCCTCGGGGTGAACAATACTTCATATTATTCATTGATGATTTTACTGAAATGTGTTGGATTGGTTTATTGAAACATAAAGATGAAGCATTTGATAAATTTGAAGTCTTCAAATATCTAGTAGAGAATGAGTTAGATTTGAAAATAAAATGTCTTAGATCTAATAGATTAGGAGGAGAATTTATATCATATGAGTTTTTTTACTTTTGTGAACAACATGGCATCAAGAGGCAATTTTCTATGACCAAAACTCCTCAACAAAATAGAGTGGTAGAAAGAATGAACATAACAATCCAGGAAATGGCATGAATCATTCTTGATGAGTCTGGAACACCTCATACCTTGTGGGGGGGAGCAGCACATACAACCATGAATATCCTCAATAAATCTCATATTCAGATAAGCAATGATAAAACTCCTCCTGAACTATGGTTTGGTAAGCCTCCAATTGTCAAACATTTTAGAGTCTTTGGAAGAAAATTTTACATAAAGAAAAATGATGATAATCTTGGAAAGTTTGAATTTAGAGTTTATGAAGGAATTCTCCTTGGATACTCCTCTAGAATCAAAGGATATAAATGTTGCAATAAAAGCCTTCAAATTATTGTTGAATGCATTGATGTTGTCATTGATGAATCATCCATATGTGCAAAAAAGGAAGCACCAACAGATGACAAATTTATTCCTACAACAAGCCAAAAGGTTGTAAGAGAGGGAATCAATGAAGCATCAAAGGAATAAATTAAAATCACAAAAGAATCAGAAAAGAATCCTTCAAGGTATGTTCAAAAAATCCATCTGGAATCTCAAATTATCAGTGAAAAGGAAGTAGGAGTACAAACTAGAAGAACTATTACTGGAACTTCAACTTATTTACCATTACTATCCACAATTGAACCTCGAAATGTGAATCAAACAAGCAAAGATAAAATTTGGGTTAAGGAAACAGATGAAGAACGTGATCAAATAGAAAAAGAACCATACATGGGAATTAGTACCAAGGCCTCATGATAAAAATGTTATTGGGAAAAAATGGGTATTCAAAAATAAATTCAATGAAAATGGAGAGGTAATTAGAAACAAAGCTAGACTTGTATGAAAAGGCTATGCTCAATAAGAAGGAATATAATTTGAAGAAACAATTTCACCCATAGCTAGACTTGAAGGAATAAGACTGTCCCTTGCACTTTCAAGCTTTCATAATTTTAAAGTATATCAAATGGATATTAAACCTGCATTTCTAAATGGGGACCTAGAAGAAGAACTTTATATTGAAAAACCTAAAGGGTTCATCCTAGGAAATAATAAAAATCTTGTTTGCAAACCCAAGAAGGCACTATATGGGCTAAAACAAGCTCCTCATGCACGGTATTATCATCTTGACAGATATCTTCAACAACAAGGCTTCACTAAGGGGTCTACATATAGAAATCTATAAATAAAGATGGATGATGGTAAACTTTTGATAATTGTTGTTTACGTAGATGAAATCATATTTGGAAGCAATGAAGAATCTATGAGTCAAGGATTTTCTTTAGTTATGCAACAAGAATTTGAAATGTCCTTACTTGGTGAACTAACATACTTTCTTAGTATTCAAGTTCAGCAATAAAAGAATGGTATCTTTCTCTCAGAAACCAAGTACCTCAAGCAGATTTTGAAGAAATACGGAATGGAAGACCACAAGCCTGTATGCAAACCAATGGTAACAGGATGTAATCATAGTTCAAATAATGATTATCCCACAGTGAATCAACAAGAATACAGATCTATGATCGGGATCTTTCTCTACCTTATAGGTACAAGACTAGATATTATGCATGCAATTGCGATTGTTGGATGATTTCAAGAAAATCCTAAAGAAACTCATCTCCATGCAATCAAGAGAATATTCAAATATTTACAAGGAACTTGAGATTATGGTCTATGGTATCCCAAATATGCATATTTTTCACTCCATGCTTACACATATGCTGATTAGGCAAGTATTATTGATGATCAAAAGAGTACTAGTGGAGGAGCATTTTATTTGGGACCTCGCTTGGTATCATGGTTCAGCCAAAACAAAGCTCCATTGCTTTATCTATTGCTAAGGTAGAATATGTTGTTGTTGCATCTTGTTGTACTCAACTTCTATGGATGATGCAAATATTCCAAGAAATTGAAATCACTTGTCCTCAACCTATACCTATTTTGTGTGATAACACTAGTTCCATAAGTATTATAAAAATCTTGTCATGTACTCAGAAACCAAGCATATTCCAATCAAATATCACTTTTTGAGAGAACAGGTGCTTGAACAAAAGGTCTAACTAGAATATGATCCCTCAAAGGGAAAAGTTGTGGATATATTTACAAAACATCTTCCACATGATTCTTTTGAATGTCGCAGACAGAAACTTGGAGTGGTCTCTGCCTCATCACTACATTAATTATTCTAACATATCTTTCATGTT
This sequence comes from Pinus taeda, assembly GCA_000404065.3. Taxonomy (NCBI): domain Eukaryota; kingdom Viridiplantae; phylum Streptophyta; class Pinopsida; order Pinales; family Pinaceae; genus Pinus; species Pinus taeda. The sequence continues at coordinate 3,898 of APFE031007790.1, read as the reverse complement.
CAGGGGGAGTTATGACTGAAAATTATTGCAGTTTACTTTATGTGCGCAGATATTATGAAGGACAATCACGTATATACACGTGTTTTTATACAGAGAATTGTGTCTGTTTCACTAAGATGAAGAAACAGTGAGACAAACTCGGGGAGAGGTTCTAATATGCTTCAAACATTTATGTTTGGCTTTCTAGTCCTCATGTTGATGGGTTACAGGCTTTTATTGCTCAAATAATACTTAGATGTGATATTCACTTATGATTATGACATTGTTGTTTTGATGGCCTTATTGGTTGATGAAGTTGCTTTGGTAGATGAGTTGGATATAATCAGACCTGACAATGAACAATTGCCATGGGTTCAGGGGGAGTGTTTTCTATATTAGTACATTGTTGGCATTATGATTTCTTTAGCCTACCTTGCTACATATTGGGTTCATGATAAATATTTCAGTGATGTTGTTGAAAAATCACATGTTACTTAAGTTTTGAATGATGACTATATGTTAAAGAAGAATTCAGATTATCCACAGTAGTTGTCATAGTTTGTCGATGTTTCGAATCCCAAAGTGGATCCATCATCACGACAATGCTTTGACAGAAAAGCTAGAGCGAAGATAGTATGAATAAATACATACTAATAATAAAATAAAACAAAAAATGAAAATAAAATCATAAGGGTCAGCGAAAAATTAAACTACCAATTTTACCTTAATAATATTAATATTAATAATATAATTATTAATATTTAATAATACTAATAGTATAAGAACCAAATAAACCTAGTAATGTTATTACTATTATTAAATTTATTTAATTCAGATATTATTTATTATTAAATTAATTTAATAAATTTTATTAATTTTATTAATTTAATTTTAATAAGATATTATTATTTATTAATTTATTATTTAAATAATTTATTTTATTTAGTCTAAACGTTTTGGTAACTACTTCCCAATACATTAATTACCCTCTGAATATTTGATATTAATTGATAAATAGATGAAAAGTATTTATGGAACCTTTATTAATGATTTTGATATAAACTATTTATTATATTATTTTTTTTATTCATTTTTATCTTTATTTTAGTTTGAATATTATATTGTAGTTATCTATGGTGTGACAATTCTTCTTGCATGAAGATTATGGTCTAAGACAATGGTACTACTTCCTATGAATTATAACTTTTCATATATAAGGAAAAGGAATGTTACATGGAAATAAGATGATGGTTATTGATATGTTGTTACTACAATTGCTTGATGATGCTTGAAAGCATTACATATTTGGTCACAGGTTAATTGATGATGCTTGAAAGCATTACATATTTGGTCACAGGTTGATGCGGATGAATATTGATGTTACATTGTCCCATATTACCTCATAATGATGATGTTCATGTTGCAGGATCCTATATGGTGTATGATATTTGATGATAACTATCATGGCCTTGTTACCTCACTATTGAGGTCTTTGGTGCTGATTATAAATTTCATAAATGTTTCTTGATGTGAAGGTTGTGTAAACACCCATGATGTAAACATTGTAATACTTAGTCATGTTTGGACTATTGAAGTCAAGTCAATTATGTATGTAATCCCAATATTTTTGGTGTTTGATGTAATGATTACATTGCAATATGTAACCCCACTGTGTTGGGTGATTAATGAAAACATGAGTCCTTGGTTGAGTAATAGAGTAATGTATTTTAGATGATTCAAAATATGCTCAGGGGGAGCATGAATAGTGTACATTATTCACATTCAATAGAACAAATCTACAATTCCCAACTCTATAAAGGAAGAAAGAAGTCTTCATTCAGCATTGGGTAGCTCTTTGCCCTTGATGTCAATGGGGGAGATAAGCTTGGTGTTTGGAGAATGATTGGGAGAGAAGTTGGTTATATCTACATATGTGTTTACAAATATTTATAGGTAGTGGTGACCAAACACCAAAATAGTCCATCAATTCCAAAGGGGGATATTGTTGGAATTATGAAAAATGTGTTTTCCTTGATGGCAACCTACTTGAAAAAATGTCAACATGATGGTAGCAGGATGAGTATACAAGCCAGTAAAAATTTGACAAAGAGATTAAACAAAGAAATATCAGTTCAAAGACAAAGGAACGATGAAGGTATATTTTGAGGAAGTATACACGGTTTCTATGAATAAAAGTCACGTACATACGTGGGAATTGTGAAGAAAAGTCGCATACAGTTTCGGCACCATGGTATTCTAAATACTGGGGGTATTTACCATGGTATTGGCCCATAGTAATGAGCGCGACAACAGATATTTGATCCTGCCAAGTAATACCATCGACACTACTAAGGGTTTGACTCAAGGTATTGGTTAAGGCCTAAGCTATATAAGGATATGGATATCAAAGTGTTAAGTGTGTATGTTTTGTATTTTCTATGAATGATTCTTTGTATTTTCTATCACTGATTCGATATGAAACTGGTGTGCCCCAAGGAGCAAAGAAAACTCACAGACCTAAAAATATGAAGTATGGTATCATATGTACTTGTTTTGTTTTCTTATTGAAAATATCTAACAATGATAGATATGTGGTGTTAATGATATTCTGACATGAATTTGAGATAGTAAGGGTTGCGAAGTATATTTTGTGGTGCAGTGAGAGCATGACTTAGTAATTTCATATCTAGACTTCGGATTTCTTCTGAGAGATCGTGTACATACACATATCCTCTTCTAACTTGTCGTGTATATATTATGCAGTATGGACATATTTGTATATGGGTTCTACTCATAAAAAACACGTACATACCTAGAATTTATTTATAAAAGGCGTGTACATATGCTAGGGTTTTACAGTAAGAGTTTTCTATGATCTTTAATCAATTATGTTATGTTGTCTATTGTTTGTTGATGATGTCTCTCTTATATTAATATATGTTTGAAAGTACTCGTTGGGTTTTGACTTGTGATGATGCTAATATACTTGGCTCGGTGATTTATGTTGGTTTCAATATCTGTTTAGGTGATTGATTCAGTGGTACAATCACTGGCATTTAGTTATCAACACTTTGAGATCTGTACGCAGGTATTCTTCAAGAGAAACGCATACATACATAGGTATGATTAAGAAAAGTAGCATATACAATCTGATGCATGTTTGATCAGGGTTTCCAGTGACAATAGTTGATTTTTGTGTTTGGTAATAGTGTTTTGATATATTGATGAATGGCTATGTATTGGTGTGATGTATATGTATCTAGTTTTATCTAGTTGTGTAGGTTACATTATAAGACTTGATGATTCAGTATTCGAGTATTTGATTTCATAGTTGTTGGGAATGGATTTGTTAGGTCCCTATACTACTAATGTAACCCCTTATTGTTATTAGTGAAACCCCCTTATTATATTGTTGTTCCCATGTAGTCCCAATATTGTTATTATTGTGCCCCAAGAAGCCCGACTATTGTTAGTTATTGTGCCCTTATCAAATTATTATTGTTATGTTTCAGCTTGATTATATTATGGACCCCTTAGACTTCTTATATATCGAAGGAGGTCTTGTCATTTGTATCATCCAATAATTTTTCATTTGTGTATTGTAAAGGAGGTTTCCCCCTCGAAGAGGTTGATTTCTAAGGCGTTGATCTATATTTTCTATCTTTCTGTGAGCTGGTTTCATAACATTTGGTATCAGAGGTTTGGATTTTAGGGTTTCGCTGCTCCAAACAGGCCTTCGTGGAATTTTTGCTATAACCTTTTTTCTGTGATGTTTCAAAAGATAAAACAAAAACCCATTTGACAAGAAATCGTTCTGAACCTTACGTCAGAATTTTAGATTTTGTTTCATTATATTTTCATAGATTTGATCTGAGGAAGTTAGGGTTTTTGCAAGCTCCAAAATTCAATCTCAAATAGG
>APFE031007777.1:4798-19560 GCA_000404065.3 Pinus taeda | reverse complement strand
GAAAATATTATATTTTTATTTTAAAAGAATATATTCTAACATATTTTTATGGACAAGTTTATCAAGGCCTAGGTATTTTTGGTTTGAATATAGGCAAAAAAAATCCACTATTGCAAAAGCAGTGTTTAAATCATGTTTTTGAAAGTGGCAATCACTATCACTTCTGGTCTGAAAATGAGCAAAAAAATTTCAACAAATCTTGCAGTATTTAAATCATATTTTTGAAAGTAGCAATATATTCAACACCATAAAAAACTGCTAAACAACTAAAATGCTGAAATTTAATAAAGTTTAATAACTTAAACTTAGATTTACAAAAATTCCTGCAGAAATTTATCAAAATATCACTTAAATTTTCATAATTTTCAGAAAGAAAAAAAAAACAATATATACTTTTATATTCATCTCATTTATATTCTAATTTATTCTCTTTATTTTATTATTTATATATTATATAATAATATAAACGTACTATACTAATATATATTCATTTTTATTGGTATTCGTTTTCTCCTCATTTTATCAATAAATTTTCCACCTTAAATTTTTTTAACAAATGATTAATGCACGCATCAAAATATCAAAAATATCAAAACATTTATCCATAATAATTATATATTATTATGTAAATGCAGTGGAAGAATACTAATATTAAAGGAAAAACAGCAAATATCAAACTGATTGAGAAGCCTGTCGAGATAATCTCCATAGATTCAACATATGCCTTTACGTTAAAGTTCAAACTATTTTTGTTTACATGGCATAATAGACGGTATAAAGTTCGAACAGTTTATTAAATCGACCTACACATCCAGACAGGTTGCTTTCGTGAAGCACTACGCTGAAAGTGTCCTGTACCTGTGCAATGTTTATTGACGTGGGTAAGATGCAAACGCGGCCTCAACGAGTTTTATTGGGCACATGAAGCACTTCGAAAGTTGGGGAATAATTGAGTTACTCAAGTTACCACCGGAACAGACCGACCTACACGATAAAGCCAAGACCTAGGGGCACCGAAAGCCCCAGTTACTAGCTGCGAGCAGTTCACCGAAAAGCCACAGAAAACAAATACCGGACGTCATTCCACCCGATCTTCATTTAACAGCGAACCAGATTTTTTTAGACAAGACTATAATAGATCGGGAAGCTAAGCCACCAATGTTCCAAGAACCAGAGGAGATGACACCAATGTCCCAAGAATCAGAGGAGATGAAGGAGATGCAAGATATAGGGAGTTGGAAGACCATAGAGAAAAAAAAGAAAGCCATAGCATCAATCTCGCCAAGAAAGACGAGGAGCTAGACAATTAAAAACTAAAAAAATTATAGGTCCAATAGACCAATTTGGTCTTAGTGGACGTTAACCACCACCATCATCATCATCATTTTAACATTTGAATTATTTTTTTCTTTATTTTAGAATTCATGTTATTGATAAGGTTTAGAATTTGATCCATATTAATTGGTAAACATTTAATTTGTGCAATTAAATAATAAGGTTTTGATTTCAATGTATGTTCTGTTGGTGTACATGCACTTAGACTAATTGTGTTAAGTGTACATGCATCTAGATTATCTCAGTTAACTTATTGCTTGCATGTACAAGCTTTAGTTAGCTTTAGTTATTGCATGCACAACTAAGCTTAACTTAGTTGCTTTTATGTATATATTCTAAACCAATATTGTAGAATCGATGGATTTCATTCTTTTCTCAATTCTTGCTTGCTTCCTTCCTTCTCTTGCAAGCTTGTTTATTGTTTTGCAAATCTAGATCACTGTTTCTCAAAATCTTACATTGGTATCAGAGCACAGGATTTGTACTAATCAGTGCACAAGCAATTTTATTTGCCAGGTTGAGAAGATTGAACAACAACAAGATGGAGTCTCAATTGGAGTTTCCACAATCGGGCAATTCTCACTCCATATAATTATTTCGAATGGAAGCCAAAGATTCAATTTCATCTCAGAAGTAGAGGCTTATTTCGAATAACCATGGAAACGGAAGTTGAACCAACATCGGCAATAGAGAAATCAAGATATTTCAATCGCATGGACGAGGCCTTCGGCATCCTATGTTTATCTATTTCTCCAGAACTGCTATTTCATGTTGAATCATGTTCAACTCCAAATGAGGTATGGAAAATTTTGGAAGGATTGTTTGGAAAACAGGATGAAATATGGCAATATTTTCTCTTTTCTCTTGGTCACAGTAAAGTTGATCATGCAAATGAAGAAAAGAGTGTAAATTTTGACGAAGATATTTCGCATGCACCAGTAGATGAAGTTGTTACCAAGTTTCCATCACCACTCATTGATGAGTATGTAGATGAAACTTATGCAGAAGCAGAAGCAGATAAGCATCCTGAAAGGGAAGCCGCCATGGATGAGGAATATAACTCTCTCATTGAGAACCAGACTTGCAGGCCCGGGGCTGTGTACTTCCCGGACTGCCTGAACCCGAAGACTCTGAATTTCTGGGCGGACGAGATCTCTGGCTTCCACCAGATGGTCCCAGTGGATGGTCTCTGGATCGACATGAACGAGGTCTCCAATTTCTGCACTGGCAAGTGCTCCATGCGCACAAACCGGAGCTGCCCGGGCACGGGTTTGCCGTGGGTGTGCTGCCTTGACTGCACAAACACCAGTTGGGACGAGCCACCCTACAAGATCAATGCCTCCGGTGCGGAGGCTGCGCCGGGGTTCCCGACCATCGCCAACAGCTCCGTCCACTACAACAACGTCCTCGAGTACGACGCCCACAGCCTCTACGGCTTATCGGAGGCCATCGCCACGCACAGGGCGCTCCAGAATGTGTTGAACAAACGTCCCTTTGTGCTCAAGTGCTCCACCTTTGTTGGCTCGGGGTCATATGCTGCGCACTGGACGGGAGACACCAAAGCCGTGTGGGAGGACATGGGCTTCTCTATCTCCACCATACTCAATTTCGGAATGTTCGGGATGCCCATGGTGGGCGCTGACATCTGCGGCTTCGGTTCCGACACCACAGAGGAGCTCTGCGGGTGGTGGATTCAGCTGGGGGCCTTCTATCCCTTCAGCAGAGACCATTCTGATTTTTTCGCCACACGCCGCGAGCTTTATCTCTGGGATTTAGTTGCCAAATCAGCAAGAAAAGCTTTAGGGCTGCCGCCAAAACCTGCCAAAACCCTCAATGACATTATTCAGACCACTTTGAGGTTAGTGCACCAAAGACTTATTCAACTGCTCCAGCGCGCCGCTAAAGAGGGCATTGTTCTTGATCTCCAGGAAGTTTTTCATCTTTACACTTTCGATAGCATCTCTCATTTCGCCCACGGATTCGATCCGGGGTCCCTGAGCCTGGACCTCGCACATAATCGTTTCACAGAGGCATATGATCGAGCCATCGAGCTTCAAAGTCGTTGGTTTCTTGTGCCGGCGTTTTACTGGAAAGCCACGGCAACAGATAGATCCATCGGCGTTACATCGGGAAGCACTTCGTCGCAAGAAGTGGGCATGAATAAATCGTTGGTGTTTTACAAGGGGAGCCCTCTCAAGGGCCTCAAAACCAACTGGATCATGCACGAATATTGTCTCGCAGAAACCACCAACAGAAAAGGATCTATGCGGTTGGACGATTGTGTGCTGTGTCGTATATACAGGACAGCGACCCATCCTTCTAAGGTATTACCATGCCCAGAGCGGGACCCGCCGTCACCTGCTGACGTGCAACAAAAATCGGCTATGCCCAATTTCGGTTCCTCTTCCAGGTTGCTTCAAAATGAGAGTCTGTTTATGGAGAGATTTCTGAGCCATGACACGTCAGATGCCAACGCAATTCCTTTCTATATGGAGCCTTCATCTTCCCTCTATGTGGTTCCCGAGCAGCAGAGTACGGTAAACTGGTCGAACCCCAGAACCCCGGTGTCAATGTCGCAGCTGGGTTTCAATGGCGATGAAGCCTCCTCCATCTATGCTGCCACGGCGCAAAACACCCAGAATCCATCACATGCATTACAGTTTCAATCTTGGAAACCATACGTGGTAGGGGCAATGCCAGATCAGCTCATGTATCAATTGCCGTTCAGCAAAAGCTGCAACCCTGAACCGCCAGCCTGGACACTACCTCCAGGAAACGTGTGGTCATCGGATGATAATGGATAGCGTTGGAAGGTGGGATCAATCCAGGGCGGTGACCACCAATGAAAAGAACTATAATTAATTCGCATCGGCATCTTGTTTAGATTTAACATAAAATTTAGCATATACAATATACAATATTAAATGCTAAATATTTAACATTTCATTTTGAATTTTTGCATTATATTTTGAGGGGGGTTTTCTTCTCACTGGGTTTTCCCTCTTTCCTCATTTTTTTTAATGCATTGTATATGGGTACCTAAAATGGCCGTGTTGCCGGGACTCATTCATTTTGCATCACACTCACCTAAGTTATGCTTAAGGGGGGGTGTTGGTGTACATGCACTTAGACTAATTGTGTTAAGTGTACATGCATCTAGATTAGCTCAGTTAACTTATTGCTTGCATGTACAAGCTTTAGTTAGCTTTAGTTATTGCATGCACAATTAAGCTTAACTTAGTTGCTTTTATGTATATATTCTAAACCAATATTGTAGAATCGATGGATTTCATTCTTTTCTCAATTCTTGCTTGCTTCCTTCCTTCTCTTGCAAGCTTGTTTATTGTTTTGCAAATCTAGATCACTGTTTCTCAAAATCTTACATGTTCAAACATAGTTTTACAAAATTACAATTTATTCACCTTAACAATAAGATTTTGTTTTGGTGGGTATGGACAATTTTTGCATACTAATTTCCACACCTTACGATATTTTTTTGACCCCAAAGAAAATAGAGACATGGCAAGTTGAGGTCAATTCCGATCAACATTCTAGCTTCCATTATTAAGTTTATGACACTAGAGCTCTCATTTTCCATATTGTAACATATGGTCCACAATAACATAGGACAAAGAAATATTATTTATAAATTAGTTGACTTGAAAGCAATTGCATTATATATATATATATATATATATATATATATATAGATAGTTAATAAGTTAACTTATATATATATGTTAACCTCACAAGCATGTAACATGCACATATCACAAAACTTGAACCGCCAAGGACCTTGGCAAAGTAGTTTTTCGGACAGAAAAGAGTTTGTCCATGTCTAGGGTAGTTTATCTATATATACCTCTTATGTATACAATTCTTTTGTATGCAAAGATGTATAGAGATTGTATCGAGAAGGTGGCTACATTCATATTTGAAGTGTTTTTATTGCATAAACACAAGATTGAAAATGGACAAATTTATTCAAAGAATCGAGGCTTATAATAAATAGATACTATCTCTTAGCATGTGGGGAATTTTTCCCACATTGAACACGGGCTCAACAAATCAAGTGCTAATTAATTAAATGTTAAGAGAGGAGAGCTATTTTTACTCTATTGAATGCAAAGTTCATGGTTTGGTTGCCCATTTTTCTTTAAATAATGGGAGGTTTCTTAATTGTAGCTAGAGTGATTGGATGTTTGTCATAAATATCTAACCTATAACCAAAATTCTAGTATCACAATAATGATACATTATATTTATAGAAATAAATATTGAAATACAAAATGTTAGCCAATTAAATACAAGAAAAACTAAATAATAAATTTAAAAAATAATTATATATCTTTTATAATATATAACTTTAAAAAATGCTATTTGATTGAATCAAATAACGAATCAATGTAATACTTATTTAAATTTGAATTTGATGATTTATTTAAATTGTATTTTAATAAATTTTCCATTTAATTATTTATTGTTTAAATTATTTATGAAAAAAAAATTAAGATTTATAATTTTGATAAACATCTCATAACATAATTTTAATGAACATCTCATAACAATGGGATGTGGACAACAACCTCATTATTTCTATGATAGCAATAACAGGCTAGCGTTTAACATCAATATTGTTATGATAGCACCTGTTTTTATAATATATATTTTTTATTTTTTAAACAACAAACACATTTTTTTGAATTTGTCTAATATAGGTGATATTAGACATATTAACAATCCAACAAATTTCCCCCGCTTTCATGACCTAGGTTTTATGCCTCGAAGTCAGTTAAATTGTAGGACACTTAAACCTCGCCCACAGCTCAACTTTGACCAAAACTTTGACTAGCTCGTTCTCCCTCATACGATGTCGGATCCGAGTGTTGTTCACACCGTTGGAATCTAGAAGATAAGATCTACGCTCTGGTTATGGTTTGAAAGCATTCTGATCTCTTTGATTTTTGAGCTTCCATAAGCCCTCTTGTCGTGTGTGTGTCCCTGAGCCACCTGAATCAATTGGACATGAAAATGTTATTTTATTTTATCAAAATGTTAAACATTACAACATATTTATCATATTGGGTGGGAGAACGTTTCTTAACTCATTTAATGCCACCATGTAAATTAAATGGTTAGTAAATGTCTATAGGCATCAATCTATAATAGGGATCAAAACCCCTACTTCATCATACATCTCAAATTGCTAAAGTTAAAAAAATCATAAGAATTAAATTATAACCTCCTCCTTAGTATTATTATTGATGATCATGTTAATTAATATATAAGTGAAACATATGTACATTTAAAACAAAGCATGTAACAATATTCTTAATCATGTAGACTCACCTAATTCACCCCACTTTATTATTATCATGAAGATTCTTAATTTGTAGATAAGTTTTGTTATAATACCATTGGCCAATACCAAAACTTATAATATCATATGTCCAAAATCCCATTATGTCATATGGCACTTGTTCAAATGACATTTTTTATTAATGAATTTAATTAAAAAAAACAGAAATTACATAGCTACTTTGTAAATAAGTCTTAGTCTTTGATTTGTGTATAGTATTAAAAATATTCTAGAATATACTATGGAGTTTAAATCCCTTCCATCCACCTAACAATTTATTAATAAAACTTTATAAACTCTATTCCAAAATAAAGATGCTTATCAACATAAATTTAGTTGAGATTTTGTGGTGCTATGCTATGTAAGAATTTTGACTTGGTCAAATTACATAAAAAAAAAAATATAAAAATATGAAAGGCATTGATGCAGGAGCATCCAGCTCTGAGGAGACACAAAGTGGTTGACAGTCTCATGAAGAGACCAGAACACACAGTCGTATTTACAGAACTGGACAGGTGTCAACTTGTCAGTTATTGTTCAGTTTATTTTACTTGTTTTATTTCTTTTTCCAGAAGGCCAATTAGAGTTAGGAACTGTTTCTTTTTCAAATAGAAATTCTAAACAGCAAAATAGATTGTCAGTTAACTATTTCCTGTTATTAGTTAATTAGACTCTTTACAAGTTTTAATAGTTAGGACAGTTAGAAACTGAAAGACTGTTACAAATCTGTTAGGGTAGTTCTTGAACAGAACTGTACTGGTTCAGGAGTCTTTTAAAAACAGAAGAATAATCATTGTACGGGATTCCTCAAACAGAGAGAGAAAAATAGATACAGTCATTCTCGATTAAACATTTCTTTTAATCATTTTTCTATTTCGAAATATATCATCACTGTACAATTAAATTACATGCTGCATAATATGTTTCCTGTGTAACAACGTGAAGTTGAAGTAACAAACAGAGCACCGACGAAGAGAACAAAATAGCACCGAGATGCAATCGTAACCTACAGACCAGAGGACAAGGACTACGAACGCAGAGAACCTTTCAGACGGAGTGAAGTAACGGACAACGCAAAGCCAAATATACCAATTTCATTATCAGACAAAACGAAGATTCAGGCACGCAGATGTAAATTCTAGGTAACACGAAACCAGACCCGTATGTCGTATTTATAAACATATCAAATGCCGGAGTGAAATAAACATACAGTCAAACCATTCATTAATCTATTGTAAATCAAAGCTAACACAATCCAAAGCATTTCCATTTTATTCGAATGAAATTTCCATTAAAACGCCAGATTCTCGAAAATATAGTTCGGGCAAATATTTTTTACAAACAGAGATCAAAATACATGTAGCAAGAGTCACCAGTGAAACTGGCAGACATGGGTTTGAACAAACCCTAGGGTTTAAACGAAACCGAATGAAAACAAGTTACAGGAGGAGGGTTTCAAAACCCTGAACAATCTCTTCACAGGAAATACCAACATCGACTTACACTCTGAGCGTCGAGGTAGCTAAAATACCCAGGAGGGGTTTCAACACCAAACAAGTAACAGAAATACAGACACAAGGGCGAGGCCTATGAACTGAACCATAGGAGAAATACACAGGACCATACATTTCTGAGCAAAGATGACAGACTACCAACAAAGTGAGGCTTAAAGAACCATAAGCAAGCTACAGCCTAATTCGTGGAAAGACACTACCCGTGAAGGACGAGCGAAGGAACTTGTCAAAAGGCGTGGAGCACCTCGAACAGCATAACCCATGGCCTGGAACCACCTGCAACCACAATGAGGACAGGTTAGCGTCATAGACTAACACAAACATCAGTTGAAACTAAAGAAACGAAGGAAATAGGGAAGATTCTCACCTGAATCTGAGAGGGCCGAGTTAAAGACTGCCATAACCCTTAATCTCTGAAAGACTAGGGACATATATGTTAGAACCAGCGGAAGAAGGGTAAAGATAATCCAGCAAGGAACCATAAATTACCTGAGAAGCCAGGTTGAAACGCGAAAGCTCGAGGAAGGACCTGTTAAGAAACAAACTCATCAACCAGCGAATGGAAACAATAACTGTATAGAAGGAAACTAGCCGAAAACACTGTAAGACTAAGTTATTATCGTATTGCATAAAGGGTATGCTCACAGGGTACCAAATCTTACCCCCATAGCTTCAAAGAACCAATGGAACTCATACAGACAGCGCGCGGAAACAGAACCACAAAGAACCAGAGCTCCCACAGTCACAGAGCAGCTTATCGATACATTTAAAGTGCAAAAATGACAAATGATTAGGGTTGGGTTGACAAAAGGGCGTCGTGCGGAGGAAGACCGACATGTGTAGGTGGATGACCGATCGAACCCGTTAAAACCCTAACCCGTTACCGAGGGAGCGTACAACTGAGTTAGGTCAACCATAAATTCTGTCAGGACAAGGTCCTGTCAAAGCAGGGATATTTTATATTCGGTGAGACGCCATCATAAGTGGTATCAGAGCTAGTTTCTTGAGTTAGAACTAATGGAACAGGTAGAAGGTGAAGGTGAAGCAAGAGGAAGAGGAAAGAGGAAGAGAAGAGGAAGAGGAAGAGGAAGAGTAGTCTGTAGGGTAGTAGATGATGGACTTCGAGAGGAGATTAGAGTTCTACGTGAAAGATTGGCAGTCGTAGAGGCTGGGGGAAGAAGAAACCCAGCAGATGATAGTGATGAAGAAATAGCTGAACCGGAGGATGAGTATGAAGGAGTGACACCGGAACTCAGATTATTGAAGTCAGTTTTGCTGTGCAGTCATAAGCCAAGGCATGAGTTACCTACTTATGACGGGAGTTTGTCTGCAGATGTGTTATTAGATTAGCTGAGTGAAGTCAATAAATTTTTTGAGTTTGAGGAAACCAGTGAGGACAAACAAGTAAAGTTTGCCGCCACCAAACTGAAAGGACATGCGTCCTTATGGTGGGACAGCGTTCAGGCAGAAAGAAGGAGACTAAACAAACAACCAATCAAGAAGTGGGCCAGAATGGAAGCAAAGCTGAAGGAAAAGTTCCTACCGAAAGATTATCAGATCATGTTGTACAGGCAGATACAGAACCTGAAACAAAGAGGAATGACTGTTAGGGAGTTTACAGAGGAATTTTATAAATTGAATTTGCGAGCAGGGTATGTGGAAGATACCTCAGAAAAAACAGCCAGATTTGTAAATGGCTTGAGAGGGGAGATTTTGGACGAAATTGGTATTCTTTCACCTCAAACATTGGATGAAGCCTATCAGTTTGCACTGAAGGCAGAGGAGAAAATAAACAGAAAACAGAACACCAAGAGAGGAGGTGGTTCTGGCAGGGGAAAAGGCAAGATTTATGACAGAGGTAGAGGTACAGGCTCAAATGAGGAGGGCGGCAGTTCCAAATCTGTTGGCACAACAGATAAGGACAACAGCAACAGGGAAGGACGACCAGCTCAGAGAGGGCGAGGATTTGGTTGAGGCGGGGGAACTGTCCAGTGTTATCGTTGTCACTAAATGGGACACAAGTCGTATGACTGTCCTGAAGGTGAACCAGCAGGTGGGAGAGGAACCTATGTCGCTCAGCCGGAGGATGTTGAGGAGACACCTCAAGAAGCGGAGAATACACCAGAGACAGGTGAAGCCTTGGTGTTGAATAAGGTGTTGTTAAAACCGGCAAAAGAAGTTGCGGAACCAGATCAACGAAAGGCTTTGTTTCGCACTGTTTGCAAGTCATGAGGTAAGTGTTGTAAGTTGATCATTGACAGTGGGAGTACCGATAATTTGGTAGCTGTGGAGATGGTAGAGAAGCTGGGGTTAAAGAAGCTAAAACATCCCACTCCCTACAAAGTGTCGTGGCTGCAGAAGGGGCATCAACTGTTAGTTGACGAACAGTGTGAGGTGGAGTTTCAGGTCAGTAAGTATAAGGACAAGATCCTTTGCGATGTGATGCCAATGGATGTCTGTCATTTACTATTAGGACGACCTTGGCAGTTCGACAGAAGTGCAGTTCATGATGGAAAAACCAACTGTTATAAGTTTGTGAAAGATGGGATCAAGCATACGCTTGTACCCATCAAGGAGGAAAACACAGCAGAAACTAGTGGAGTGAAAGCACTGTTGTTAGGTGGAAAAGAATTCATAAAACAGATTGAGGATAGAGAGATAAATTTTGCTGTCATAAGGAGACCAAGGGCAGTAGTACTTCATACACATGTTTCAGATTTGCCAGAAGAAGTGCAGAAGTTGCTGCAGGATTTTGGAGACATTGTGGTAGATGATCTTCCAGATGAGTTGCCACCCAGGAGAGGTATTAGTCACTGCATTGACTTTATACCAGGGGCAAGCCTGCCAAATAAAGCAACTTACCGCATGAGTCCCAAGGACCATGACGAAATTAGAAAACAGGTCCAAGAGTTGTTGGACAAAGGTCTGATTCGAGAAAGCATGAGCCCATGCGCAGTACCTACTATTTTGGCTCCAAATAAAGGAGGAGATTGGAGAATGTGTACGGATTCCAGGGCTATTAACAAAATTACTGTTAGGTACAGGTTTCCCTTACCTAGGATGGACGATATGATGGATTGTCTGAGTGGAGCGGCTTATTTTTCGAAGATTGACTTGAAGAGTGGATATCACCAGATCCGGATTCGGGAAGGAGATGAATGGAAGACCGCTTTCAAGACAAACGAGGGCTTATACGAGTGGTTGGTGATGCCATTTGGTTTGAGTAACGCTCCCAGCACGTTCATGCGTCTGATGAATGAAGTGCTGAAGGAATTTAACGGTAAGTTTGTAATAGTTTACTTGGATGATATTATGATTTTTAGTAAGACTAAGGAGGAGCATTTCAGACATTTGCAGAGTGTATTGAGGAAGTTACAGCAGAACAAGCTGTTAATTAACTTGAAGAAATGTACCTTTTTTCAGCGAGAACTAGTGTATCAGGGTTTTGTCATCGCAGAAAATGAATTAAAAATGGACCTAGAAAAGGTGACATCTATAGTTAGCTGGCCTTCTCCGAAAAGTCTATTTGAAGTTCGAAGTTTCCATGGACTTGCCAGTTTTTACAGGAAGTTCATCAGAAATTTCAGCGAGATTTGCGCACCAATGTTGGATACGATCAAGAAAGTGAACCAGCCATTTCACTGGACTGAAGCAGCGGAACACAGTTTTCAGATCTTGAAAAAGAAGATTACTGAAAGACCAGTGTTAAGATTGCCTGATTTCAACAAACTTTTTCAAGTTCGTTGCGACACCAGTGGTACAGCCATTGGGGCAGTCCTTAGCCAGGAGGACAGACCAATTGCTTATTTCAGCGAAAAGCTAAATGAGAGCAGACAGAAGTACTCGACCTATGACAAGGAGTTTTACGCCATTGTGCAGGCTTTGAAACATTAGCGACATTATCTATTGGGGAACGAATTTGTTTTATTTTCTGATAATTCTGCATTACAGTACATTATGCAGCAGCATAAATTGAACCATAAGCATGCAGCTTGGGTTAAGTACTTGCAAAGTTTCACATTTGTACTAAAACACATTAGTGGGCAATCAAATAAGGTAGCAGATGCACTTAGTAGGAGAACATTGCTTTTACAGGAGAGCACGATGCAGATTTTAGGCTTTGAGCATCTAAAAGAGCTGTATCCGACCGACACCGAGTTTATGGAGGCCTATGAGGCTTGCCAAAACCCGCTGTTACGAAATGACAGAAAATGGCTAGACTATAATCTACAGGAAGGATTGTTGTTTAAAGGAGGGCAGTTATGCATTCCCAACTGTTCTATGCGGGAAAACATCATAAAGGAGAAACACAGTGGAGGCTTGGCAGGACACTTTGGAATTGACAAAACAATTGCTCAGGTACAACATTTTTATTTTTGGCCTAAGTTGCAGCGGGATGTGTAGAGGTATGTGACTAGGTGTAAAATTTGTCAATTGGCGAAAGGTCACAGTCAGAATACTGGACTTTATATGCCATTGCCCATTCCTAGTCGACCATGGGATTCGGTTAGTGTGGATTTTGTGCTGGGTTTGCCGAAGACACAACGAGGCTTTGATTCAGTAATGGTTGTAGTAGACCGATTTTCGAAGATGGCACACTTTGTACCATGCAGGAAAACCAGCGATGCTACTTACATAGCACATCTTTTCTTTACAGAGATTGTGCGATTGCATGGACTTCCACGATCCATTATCTCTGACAGAGATGTAAAGTTCACAGGTCATTTTTGGAGAACTCTGTGGAAAAAGTTGAATAACCAGTTGCAGTTCAGCTCTGCTTATCATCCGCAGATGGATGGATAGACGGAGGTAGTAAACCGAAGTTTAGGAAATTTGCTGAGAAGTCTAACAGGTGAAAATTCCCTGACTTGGGATTGTGTACTAGCGCAGGTGGAATTCGCATACAACGATTCCCCTAACCGTAGCACATGATACATTCCGTTCCAAATTCTGTACGACATGCATCCGCGAGGAGTGCATGAATTACGAGATTTGGGGAAACTTGAGAAACGGAGCGCTGATGGGGAAGATTTCGCCCAAGCTATGAGCAAATTGCATGAACAGGTTAAACTGAAATTACAGGACAACAGTCAGAGGTACAAGTAGCAAGCTGATACAAAATGTCGGGAAGTTCAGTTTAATGTTGGGGATGAAGTCCTTGCGTACCTACGCAAGGAACGGTTTCCAAAGCGAGAGTACAGCAAGCTGAAATTCAAGAAAATCGAGCCCTGCAAGATCATTCGCAAATTTTCTGCGAACGCCTATGAGTTACAGTTGCCACCAGGGATTGGTATTTCCCCTATTTTTAACGTGGCAGATCTGTTCCCTTATGTCGCAGGTTCATCAGATAACGCAGCAGCAGAGCCACCACGGGACACCAAATGTGAAGGAGATTCGTGGACGAGACAGATGCCGATGGCACCACCCGTCGAGATAGAAGGGATTTTGGACACATAGGTAGCTAAGCGCACACGCAAGAAGGAGTATTTGCGGTATTTGGTAAAATGGAAGAACCGTCCAATAGAGGACAATTCATGGCTTAACGCGACGCAAATACAAAAGGCAGGCTATTCTGTTGACGACCTCATGGAACGGAGCCATGACTTTTTGCCACCCCGGGAGCCTGATGCAGGAGCATCCAGCTCTGAGGAGACACAAAGTGGTTGACAGTCTCATGAGGAGACCAGAACACACAGTCGTATTTACAGAACTGGATAGGTGTCAACTTGTCAATTATTGTTCAGTTTATTTTACTTTTTTTATTTCTTTTTCCAGAAGGCCAATTAGAGTTAGGAACTGTTTCTTTTTCAAATAGAAATTCTAAACAGCAAAATAGATTGTCAGTTAACTATTTCCTGTTATTAGTTAATTAGACTCTTTACAAGTTTTATTAGTTAGCACAGTTAGAAACTGAAAGACTGTTACAAATCTGTTAGGGTAGTTCTTGAACAGAACTGTACTGGTTCAGGAGTCTTTTAAAAACAGAAGAATAATTATTGTACGGGATTCCTCAAACAGAGAGAGAAAAATAGATACAACCATTCTCGATTAAACATTTCTTTTAATCAATTTTCTATTTCGAAATATATCATCACTGTACAATTAAATTACATGCTGCATAATATGTTTCCTGTGTAACAACGTGAAGTTGGAGTAGCAAACAGAGCACCGACGAGGAGAATAAAATAGCACAAAGATGCAATCGTAACCTACAGACCAGAGGACGAGGACTGCAAATGCAGACAACCTTTCAGCCGGAATAAAGTAACGAATAGCACAAAGCCAAATATACAAATTTCATTATCGGACAAAGTGAGAGTTCAGGCACACAGATGCAATTCCAGGTAACACGAAACCAGACCCATATGTCATATTTATGAACATGTCAAATGCCGAAGTGAAATAAATATACAGTCAAACCATTTCATTAACCTACTGTAAATCTAAGTTAACACAGTCCAAGCATTTCCATTTTCTTCGAACGAAATTTCCATTAAAACGCCAGAGTCTCGAAAATAGAGTTCGGGCAAATATTTTTACAACCAGAGACCAAA
>APFE031007771.1:1126-47239 GCA_000404065.3 Pinus taeda | reverse complement strand
CCCCGAAGCTAAAAACATATGTAAATTTGCCTTGTAAAAGTATAGTAATTTCTAGTCAATCTGAATCGTTCATTAGGTGGATGATCTGACGGTAGAAATTATGTTTAGTTTAGGGTTTTTTGCCCTAGAAGGCAACCCCTCTCTTTGTATGAGGGCATTGTATTTTGAGGCGGTGGTAGATGTGTGTTTTCTGAGTTTATATTTCTGCAATATTTTATGTGTTCTATTGCTCCGTAATATATAATTTTCTAACAGATACAACAATTTTAATATAAATCTCCAAAAAGAAAGAAGAAAAAGGTGTGTATTTTTCTAAATTTGCATAAGTTTTGCTTGAAAAATTAGGTTGAATTAATTCAAAGGGCATAGTAAACCATAGATATCATTATTTGGTTCCAATATGCCTCAAAACAAAAAAAAATGGATACTCCCAGCAAGAAACCAGAAATATTTACTATGGCACATGAAGAAGAAGAATAAATGCAACATGATATATCAAAATTATGCGACCAAGTGCAACAAATTTCGCTCTCGCAACCAGTAATCAAAAATGAAATGGATGCTAAGATGGATGATTTGAATAATGGTTTAAAATAAAATATATAAGGTTTTAAGGATGGATTAAAAGCAAATATGGCAGCTAAGATGGATGGTTTAAAAGTAGACATGGAAGGTTTGAAGCTAATGGCAAAAAGGTATTCCATAAAACTCATGATGAGAACAAAAGGAATGTTAATCATGATTTTAGAGACTCTAATTTTGGATTGAAGACCAACCAAATTCCAAAGATCAATATGAAAAAGTTTGATGGTAAGGATCCAGTAACATGAATACTACAAATGGAGCAATATTTTGATATACATAACGTGCAGCACACATAAAAGGTATGCATTGCATATTTAATTTATAACCCAATCAATTTGTATGTTATTGATGGCTTTGTTATTGTAAACAAATTTCCACTTGGTCAGTTTTTAAGGAGGAAATGATAGCACATTATGAGGATACAAAGAGGAACACCTTCTTTATCCAATTGATCAATCTCAAACAAAAGGGTTCAATGGCGGAGCACATTGAGGAATTCCAAAAATTGAGTACCAGGTTAATTAATATTCCAAAGGAACACAAGCTTAATGTCTTTGTAGGGACATTGAAGGATAACATCCAACATGAGGTTCGTCTTTGGGAACTTGACTCATTAGAGAATGCATTCAAGGTGGCAAGAAAAGTTGAAAGCAAAATTATGAAAAAAAGGAAGCCCACCACTGACAACTATAAATATGGAAGTGGTGTTGCTCCTAGTCTTCCAACACCTATAAGGTTCACACCACAACAATTGAAGGAAAAAATAGAAAAAGATATTTGTTACAGTTGTGATAGAAAATACACTAAAGGTCATAAGTGTGCTGAGAAGAAATGATTTTACATAGATTGTGAAGAGGAGGAAGAGAAGGTACAAGAAACATCAAAATAAGAGGATATACACTAGGAACCAACCCTAGAGAAAGAAGAAATGAATCCAACCATACCTTGTAATGCATTGGCAAGAATTACCACTCCTCAAACTCTTAATATAGAAGGATATCTCAAGAATAAAAAGGTAATAGTGTTGATTGATTTGGGTAGTACCTAGAATTTATTCATTGTAAGATAGCCAAGGAATTAAATGGCTTTCTATATCCAGCACTAGAGTTTAAAGTGATGGTTTCAAATGGAGGAACTATAAATTTCTCTAGAATGTGTCATAATATCAAGCTAACCATGGGGTAATATGTATTGAATAGTTTGATGTTTTCCATTCTAATGGGTGATGTTGATGGTGTACTAGGAGTCCAATTTACACTCTTTGGGGACTATAGATTTTAATTTTCAATAACTCTTCTTGAAATTTTCTTGGGAAGGAAAGGAAATTGAAATAAGGGGTATCACAGGGAAACCATGGAAGATAATTAGTTCTAATGGTATGGAAAATATTTTTAAGAAAGTACAAAAGACCACAATTTTACAATTAGCTCCAAAAAGTGCCATAATATCAAGCTAACCATGGGGGAATATGTACTGAATAGTATGATGCTTTCCATTCTAATGGGTGATGTTGATGTTGTACTAGGAGTCCAATTTACAATCTTTGGTGACAATAGATTTTAATTTTCAAGAACTCTTCTTGAAATTTTCTTGGGAAGGAAAGGAAAATGAATTAAGGGGTATCACAAGGAAACTTGGGAAGATAATTAACTCTATTGGTATGACAAAGCTTTTGAAATCCTCCATGATGAATATTGTTTCTTGGATTTTCTTTCCATGGAAGCTCATGAAATGTTGTTTTATTGATTTCCCATGGGATAATTAGTCCAAAATGGTGGTTGAATGGAAACAAAGAGGACATGAAGTTGAAGACCATCATGCAACTCAGGATCCAAACTATATTGATGTGTTATGAGTGTGCGGATTGCTTAAGTTCTTCAAGATTCCTCAGAATAGATCCCAACCTGAGTTATTGCAACATTTGATTAGTTGGTGGGATGTGGATCACCAACTATTCATGATCGAGGACCAAGAACTCGAAATAGATTTCATAGACATCTATTCAATTATAGGCTTATCTAGAAACAAACAACGGGTTCAGTAGTCCAGTTCATGCAATGGAGAAGAAAGCATGCATATGTTGATTGCAAGGAATTTTCCAAGGACCAGAAAAACCCAAAGTGGGAAGATTGATATAAATACCATCACAAACCTCCCACTACAAACAATCCTACATATTATGGCTTGAATAGTTGGGCCTTAGGCATTGTATGAGGTAACAAACATTTCCAGTATGTAATCGAGTGTCTGAATCCCATGGTCTTCAATTAGAGTGAGGGTTTGTTGGTTTGCATGAAGTGCCAACTTACCAAGTGCATGTCAGTGAGTCTAAAACAATTTGGTTTCATTCATTTTGGTGATGTTCTCCCTAGAACGTGTGCCATTGTTTCGTTCTCAGTGGTTAGAAGTAGATGCACCAGAACCAAGAGATCCACGATTACTCATATGGGCTGAGTTGATGCCTCGACATGGAGGCAGTCAGCAAATGCAATTCCCTCTGGCATTTTTCAAATGGTTGCGTCAACAACTAATCATGGTTGATGATTGGGCATATGTAGGCATGGATTTCTGAGGAGATCCAGATTTTCCACTTCTACTAGGAGCACTGTGGGCTGATTCAAGTAAAAACTATTTTTCAAAGTTTTTGAAGTTTTTGATTTTTTTTTTTGTAACTGTACTGAGATTTGACTTATGATGATTTTTAGATGTGAAACCAAAGAGACATCCAAGGGTTCTCTAATAGCCAGACGAGTGGCATGACAGATTGAGAGGCTCCTTATGAGGAGGGAGCAGATCTGATTGTTGAGGTAGAGCGTAACCTGGAAGATTTAACCAGGGGCATTCCAGAGTACATCTCGATAGATGAGGTGCCATTGCGGTACCAGAGACACCTATGGGGTTTTCCGCCAGACTGGGTCGGCTATTGGACCGAGTCATCAGGGCTATTATGTGCTATCATGAGAACCATGTGGGTGAAATATAATATATAATATAATTATAATATATATATAATAATATAATATATATATATATATATATATATATATATATAATATATATCTTTTTCTTTTTACCATGTCTATTATGTGATGTTTTATGATTTACATGTTTCACAAATGTCTATCTAACACATAGTTAACCAATGCATATGTTAATGTGTTCATGCATCTCAAAATATGATGATAAGTAATAAAATTAAATTCTCATTGCAAGAGACAAACTCACAAATACATTCTCAAAATTTCAGGGTTTCTAACTAAATATTGTCCATTAATTTGTAGTACAATGAGTTGTAAATCAAGTTTTACGATTAACTCTCTAATGCCAAGAGCAATAGCTTCTTACAATAGATCGATTAACGCACTATATTCGGTAATGTTATTAGTTGTACAACCTAAACATATACCTTGTAAATTCACTAACTCACCATTAGGGTCATAGTTTGCCCATGCAGTAGAAGATAGATTTTGTGTACTACAACAAGCACCATCAGAAAAATTGACGTAATGGTTGGATGAAATCTGAAAACCAAGTAGAGAATGAGGTAAGCAGAGGAAAAAATGTTTGAAAAAGTGAACTAACACACCAAAACCACACTTTACACTAATGAAAACACACTAATGTACAAAAGTATTTACACGAAAAGTGCGTAAAAATTTTCAGATGGAGCTCGTTTACAGACTTGGGTGATCGATCAATAAAGAGTAAAACTAGAGTTGTACCTTTGGCATGACATGTAAGCATCAACTTGGTCAAAGAGTGGAATTAAATGACAATTCCCCCATGCCCTTTAGGTGAGTCAGAGTTACGATTCATAAGATGAATATCTCGTTGGGATAATGGGTGAATGGTAAAGACTTAGTGAGAAGGGCTCATGAAGGAGAGCAAGAAAATATTAAGCTCATCATGAGAAAAATAACCCCTCAGTTCAAATATTTTACAATCTTAGGTTGGATAGAAATGTCAATGGAAAAGGTAGCAATAATATTCCCCATGTTTCCCTGAGACAAAACTTCATGTACCAACATAGTCATTTTAAGCGGATGAGTCAGTGCATAGGAAACAGAGTTATATAAACATGATGAAATCCCTCCAAGAATCGAAACAAATGAGGAATGATGATGGCCATCATTCCATGGATTTTATTCAAGGGACAT
Source organism: Pinus taeda (assembly GCA_000404065.3). Classification (NCBI taxonomy): domain Eukaryota; kingdom Viridiplantae; phylum Streptophyta; class Pinopsida; order Pinales; family Pinaceae; genus Pinus; species Pinus taeda. Next base: position 42,497 of record APFE031007771.1, on the reverse strand, counting down.
AACTTCAGTGATGCTCTTCTCAGTGGGAAATATCTCATTCAAGGGATATGGAGAATCCCAAGAACCAAGCTAAGGGAATTGTGAATATGCATCTATATGCATGCTAAAATTAGCATGACTTTTAGAAGTGACCGCTGAAGTCAAAACAAGAACTTGATATGTTTGTTCTACTGGGCTAAGCGACATGACATCGCCAAAAGAATTAACCTGATCAAGACGAAAAATGATCCAAGGATCGTGTGAAGTGGAGATCATGTTGATAGAAGCGATGTTTGGAGGTGGGAGGGAAAAAGTTCCCATAAGAGAAGAGTCTTTAAAAATACCTTCCCAAACACTCTCATAAGAGATGTCAATATTTCCCACATATGGCACATTTCCATTCAAAGAGATAGAAGAGAAAAAGGTTACTTGTGTTAGTGTCAGTCTTTGCAGCCTTCCTCCAGTGAACAAACATGCTCTTACACAAGTGATTTTAAGGTGTCAAGGTCAAATTTTGTCATTTCAATGAGTCTTCAAGCAAAAGTTAGTCACTAAGCATTAGGTCTATGGCTTGATTTTACCCTTTTCAAATTTGTCCAAATGACGTTCCATGTCACAATTCAACTGAGTGTACCATCATTAAAAGGGTTGTCATCATCATGTCAAGTTCCACTGGGTCATTTTACACCTTGTTCATGCTTCAGTTGCGCCTAGGCAAGGTTCATTTCCCTCTCCTAGGGTTTTGAAACTAAGTTCTCTTGGATGGTAAAATCATCGGAAAAACTTGTATCCTGATGTTCATACATCTTCCCCTATCCATAATGTACCTTATTAAACACTTCCCATCACTAAAATCCCCCAAATTCCTCATTTTCGCACAAACCCTAGTTTCTTGCTACAACTTGGCAATTTTCTAGGCTAGGCATGTGTTTTACCTATTTGGACCCCCTCCCCTCACTCAATTTCTGAGATTCCACTTTCCCCTACTTTCTAACATCCCTCCCCACTTAAAAAAAATTTGTCAAGAATTTAAAAGCCCCCTATCCCCTTCATTTTGCTTCATTTCGGCAAATCCCTTGTCCCACACATCAGGATATGTTTCACTCAAATGATGTTTCTGAGCAATCAAAGATGAATTTGGGAAAAAAGAGAGAGTTTTTTTTCCAAAACAGACCAAGGAAGAAAAACCTCCTTCACGTTTTACACAGGTGTCATGGTTTTAGAGAAATGTCAAAAATACAATTGCCTTGGGAGAATTGGTACACCTCTGAAGTGGCCTTTGGAAAATCAAGTTTTCTCCTAGCTTGGTTGGCCAAATGACTTTCTTGATGAGTAACATGATAATTAGACACAAATATATTTTTAATGAGCTATCATGAGCTCAATTTGGAGTTGAGGAACACCTTCAAAAGTTGACTGCAACAACACTCTGCCTTGAGGAAGCCTCACTGAGCACATTTTGCCGAGTTTTGAGAGATTTGATTTTTTATAGGTCAAATGAACTCCAAATTAAAAAATTCTAGTTGAGTTGGAAAGTAAATTCAACGCCCTTTCCAACGAGCTATCCTGTGCCCAATTTGGACACCACGAAGGCCTCCAAAAGTCACCTAGAAAAAGGCGTGACGCACATAGAGAGCGCGGCGCAGTGGGAGAAAATTTCCAGTGTAAATTTACACTAGCGCGACGCACATGGGAGGCATGGGGCATAGGGCTAAAAGGCCTGAAATTCATTGAAATTTCTCCAAATTTCCATCTATTTGCATGAATTTTCCAAGTAGGGTCAACATCTTAATGTTTCATCCATTTTTGTGCTGAGTGATGGTGGTGTAAGGGTGATAAAGGTTGAAACAAAAATTCATACCCAACACAAACAAATTTGTTGCCAGGGTTTCCGAGCTCACAGTTTTGTCACCAAGGACTCTCCTCCTTCCCCATTCTCCCTTGTTTCCTCATTTCGTACCCCCCCACCAAGTTGATCAATCCTACATTACATTCAACATGACAAAACCCTAGCCCTTATTAAAATATCCTCAACCCTATATAACTAATCCCAAACCCTAAACCTTATTCCCATATATAAAATCCCCCTCCTCTCCCTAATTAAAATTATCCCAATAATTATCATTCCTCAATATTGTTTCCCCTTCCTAACAATCCCTAACAGTCCCTGTTGCATTTGATTTTTCCCTTCGTGGCAGAAATTGAAATACAACACCAAAAAGAGAAGTTCAAGCACAGCTCATACACAACAGCCATCTTGTCTTCAGGGTATTTTGCATAGCAGTCATAGCATCTGAGCATTCATTGGACTATGAGGTAGACACCCAAAGTGACTCTCCCTTGGAAGAACAGGCACCCTGGAGGCCTCATAAGAGTGGCAGACATGTTAGAGAGGAACCGACCACCCTTACAGAATTGCAGGCCTGCCCTCTTGCTATGTCCTGCTTTCAGTTTCAGTCATGCTATGAGTTTTGTGAAAGGGTTGAAAATGTTCAATTTCACCATGAGTCGGCTCGCCTATTTGTTCTACATTTGCATGTTGCTCAAGTTACTTTGGTTGGTGTTACTTTCACACTTACACCAGACTCTACTTCATCAGCTACCGACAGGCCTAATATGGGAGAGCCAAATGGAATATGACATACCTGGAGCATAGGAACAAACAACTTGAGGATCGACAAGCTGAGATAGAGTTGCAACTGATCAAGGAAAACCGGCAACACATCATGGCAGCACAAGGTAGACATATGGAGCAAAGAAATGAGGACTGGGAGTATGTTTTAGAGAAAGTGAACATCCACTTAGAGGCTGATGGACAAGGCCGACAAGGACCATGCCTTGCTGAGACACATGGCTTTCCACTACATGGCGCAGAACAAAGTGTGCAAGGCCCGAATCAGGAATTTGAAGGCGAAATTAAGGAAGGCAATCAAGAAGCAAAAGAGGCAAAGGGAGATCGATCGACTTCAGATATTGGCCGAAGCCTCTTTGGCCCAACATAACACTTGATAAGGAAGCTCCAACCCAAATTTCAAGAAATTTGGGACAATTTTGGTCACATGGAAATTTTAATGGCACAAACATAGGTTTTCTCTCTATACGCGTCGCGCCACCGGCGCGACGCGTAGGATTGGGAGTTCCAAATGAGAAATGGTTTGAATTTTTGGATTCAACAGGAAAAATCATGACTACTGGAACTCGAGCAAGAAACTTGGGCATGATTTGAGTCTCCAGGAGGTCAAAAACACCCAAAAAACGGCCTCACTGCCCCTATTTTGACACACAGGAAGAATTCTTAGGAGAATGAAGATTTGGAGGGGAAAATGAGCTCAAAATTCAAAAATTCCACTTGGGTTGGAAAGTAGACAGGACATGCTTTCCAACGAGCACACTTAGGCACATTTTGGACTCCTGAAAGTGCCTCAAAATGAGCCTCAAAGTGGCGCGGCGCATACAGAAAAGGGTGCGACACATATAGGAAAAAAGGCCCAAAATACATCTGTTTCGCAAAATTTCGCTTCCCGACTTTTCATAAGTGGGCCCCCTCATCTACACTTCATTTTTTCAGCACCTAAGGCAGTTTTAAAAGTATTTTCACTCCAGATGGGCAGTTATCCAAGTGGCAAAGGAAGGCAAAGGGCCACCCAAGCCATTTGTCATGTTTGTGGCGCTACACCTGTAGTTGATGTTTGGCTCTCCACCTTCATTTTGTGATGATTTGAGTAACTCCCCAACCCTTGGGCATTCTATCTCTTCATGGCACATTCTATATATTGTATGCAAACTATTTGCAGATGGTTGGTTGGCTTGTAACTTCTGGGAGGCTGTGGGAAGAAACTCTGTTTCTGCATTGTATATTTTTTACAGAGGATTAATAAAAGGCAGTGGCTCTGTTTCATGAGATTCATGTGGTTATGAGTGTAGCAAATGTGTCTCTTATGTTTCATATGTATCTTGTTATGTTTCATAGCTCATTTCATATTCATTTCCAGTGAAATTTTCTAAGTTAGCTAAGGTAGAATTCAATTTTATTGCTCTTCCTGTGGGAAAATTTCATATTCAGTGTTCATTCTTCTGTTGAAAAGGATTCATGTTGTCCATGCCCTTTTCACCCTCTTAATCAATCTCTTCATTCCTCACTATCTTAACCTAAATTGCTAGGCTTTCCGCCTATCTTGCCTCACGAAGTAATCCGTGCCTTTGTATTAAGTTCTCTGTTCATTGAGTTCCATTGGTCCCATACCATCCCATAAACACAGTCATTCATAAAAATCACTTCTTATGTTCATATTCACTTACTAGCCTAAGATAAATAGTTCACTGTAAGTCATCTCGGGCCTTTTCGTTTATCTATTCACTGAGTGTGACTCGGAGAGAGCCCTCTCCTGTTCTGTTAGGGCTAGCTACCAGACTGAGCATGGTTTTTGGTTACCCTAAATTTTTCCTTCTTTCAGCCTAAGGCGGATTTAGGTGCTAACATAGTGGCGACTCCACTGGGGAGAAAATGGTTTTATTGAAGATTGTTTTGCCCCAGTACATCTATCAAGCTCAGCTCTAATGGTTGATGGTGAACAACGATCAAACATAAGAAGACAACTGAAATCATCCACCTGGAGACTCCTTTCACTGAAGAATCCAGCAACCGGTGCTTCATGGTGACTCCGCTGCAGAGGGATCAGTAGCTTTGAGATTTTTTTAAATGGAGCTGAATGCAAGAAGATACGCTCCCATGAGCCGAGATCACATTCCAGGATTTCCAAATAAGATTCTGAAAGTGGATTGGTCAAGGAATTTACCTATGTTTAAAGATGATGGTAGGAAGGATGTTGCTTTACATATGGTTAGATTTCACATGCATATCCGCAAGTTCAAGGTTGATTTTCCTGAAGATTGCTTGATGAAGATATTCCTGGCCACTCTAGAAGGTGAAGCCCAATCTCGATATGAAATTTTGCCGCCTGCTTGTATTTACTGTTTAAAGGATTTTCATGCCCTGTTCATTGAAAGATATAAAAACTCTTATCCATCATTGAATCTAGTTCATGACTATTGCAAACATGCCTCTACTTTTATTGAAAGCCTTGAAAAATACTATGATGATAATATTTTTATGGATGATGAGATCATGGAAGCCTTGTACGAGAATCCATTTCAGAAACATGAAGAGAAACTAGAGGAGTCCCATCAAGGTGCTCAGGAAACTTTGCAGCAGAATCAAGATCTTTGTACGGTGGAAAATGAAGGAATTTTGCATCTTGACAATCAACATGAATTACATGAAATGGATCAGTAGTATGAGGAAAATTTATATACTCTTTCACTTGAAAATATTGAAGACAATCACTGTTTAAGCAAAAGGAAACAAAATGACTTATCTCCTTTGTTTGAAGATGAGATAGATCAGCTCTTGCACGGTCATGTTCCAGCTCAAGCTAAAGTAGATTTGCAGTGCACACATGGTCAAGAAAGTGTTGGTGAAACTTCTTCCTCTTTTGAAAAGGATGACAGTTCGGTGAACAACTGTACAGATCAACAGGTTGAAGAATTCTATATGGCTGAAAGTGATGAAATGAAAAGTGTCATTTCAGATCCGTCCATAGAAGAAGACAACATGCAAGGAAGTCCAGTTCTACTTCCATAATGTGATAATGTCAAGAAAGCCATTTCAGATGTAAATTCAGATTGTGATGACCAAGAAAACCTTGTACTAAGTCCCATGGAAGAGTATTCTACTATTAAAATCATCGGCAATGACTAAGACAGAGTTATGGATCCAAAGGTTCTCATGTCACCAGAACAAAGCCTTCATAAAGAGGTAATCCAGCCATCTCATGAACAGCAAGATGAGATCTTTGCTCAAGTAAGTGAAAAAGTTCCTCTGGATGAATTTATGGTAGATGATAAACTATTAGTGTTGGGTTTCAAGAATCATTTGAAGTTTCTTTTCTCATGATTGATGAATGTAAAGATAATTTGGCTTTCATATCATATGAAGACGATCTACAATATAACTAGACTTCAGCAGACCAGACCATTCAGGATTCCCTTTCAGATTCATCCTCATATGTCTCATGTTTTGAAATGTATTTTGAAGAGGAAATCTGCTCATCCACTTGTTCAGAAATTTTTGAGGACCAGGACCATACATTTTCTGAAGTACATTATGAAGGAAGATCAGAAACAAAAGAAAGGGACATCTTGTTTCCTCAACAGGAGGTAAATCTTCATGTTTTTAATGATCCAATGGAAAATCTGTTATAGTCAGCAGTGAAAGTGATTATTGCAATATTCAGTGATGAAGGAGATCATGGTCAATCATGTTTTTGGATGCCTAGTTACCAGTATGTGTTGTTGACTAGAAGATCTGATCAGGAGAATCAATCAAGAAGGCATCTGCTTGATTGGATACATTGGAATTTTAACATAGTTTGATGGTATATTATCTTGCAAGGAACACAGGTGGCCATGTACTACCACCAAGCTTTAAATTTTAAGTTCAGGTCTTAGTATTTTGAGTTAGTTTGTTAGAGTCAAGTTTTTCAGTCATTTCAGTTTGCATTGAGTCAGTATGAGTCAGGTTTCAGTCAATAAATGAGTCAGATTCTTGTGTGGTTTGTCAAAATAATGACTCCATAGCCCAATGGACAAAAGGCATTGTCTAGCTCTCCCAGAGATCTGATGTTCTTGGCACATCCAAGGAGCTACCACCCCCCATTGGAGCCAATGTTAGTGTCAGTCTTTGCAGCCTTCCTCCAGTGATCAAACATGCTCTTACACAAGTGATTTTAAGGTGTCAAGGTCAAATTTTATCATTTCAATGAGTCTTCAAGCAAAATTTGGTCACTAGGAATTAGGTCTAGGGTTTGATTTTACCCTTGTCAAAGTTGTCCAAATAACGTTCCATGTCACGATTCAAACTGTGTACCATCATTCAAAGGGTTTTCATCATCATGTCAAGTTCCATTGGGTCATTTTACACCTTGTTCATGCTTCAGTTGCGCCTAGGCAAGATTCAATTCCCTCTCCTAGGGTTTTGAAACTAAGTTCTCTTGGATGGTCAAATCATCGGAAAAACGTGTATCCTGAAGTTCATACATCTTCCCCTATCCATAATGTACCTTATTAAACACTTCCCATTGCTAAAATCCCCCAAATTCCTCATTTTCGCACAAACCCTAGTTTCTTGCTACAACTTGTCAATTGTCTAGGCTAGGCTTGTGTTTTTCCTGTTTGGACCCCTTCCCCTCACTCAATTTCTGATATTCCACTTTCCCCTACTTTCTAACATCCCCTATCCCCTTCATTTCGCTTCATTTCGGCAAATCCCTTGTCCCACACATCGGGATATGTTTCACTCAAATGATGTTTCTGAGCAATCAAAGATGAATTTGGGAAAAAGGAGAGACATTTTTTCCACAACAAACCAAGGAAGAAAAACCGCCTTCACTTTTTACACAGGTGTCATGGTTTTAGAGAATTCCAAAAATACAATTTCCTTGGGAGAATTGATACACCTCTGAAGTGACCTTGCAAAAATCAAGTTTTCTCCTATCTTGGTTGGCCAAATGACTTTCTTGATGCGTAAAATGATAACTAGACACAAAGAGCTTTCCAATGAGCTATCATGAGCTCAATTTGGAGTTGATGAACACCTTCAAAAGTTGACTGCAACAACACTCTTCCTTGAGGAAGCCTCACTCAGCACATTTTGACCAGTTTTGGGAGATTTGATTTTTTACAAGTCAAATGAAATCCAAATTGAAAAATTCTAGTTGAGTTGGCAAGTAATCTCAACGACCTTTCTAACGATCAAACATAAGAAGACAACTGAAATCATCCACCTGGAGACTCCTTTCACTGAAGAATCCAACAACCATTGCTTCGTGGTGACTCCACTGCAGAGGGATCAGTAGCTTTGATATTTTTTAAAATGGAGCGGATTGCAAGAAGATACGCTCCCATGAGCTGAGATCACATTCCAGGCTTTCCAAATAAGATTCCGAAAGTGGATTGGTCAAGGAATTTACCTATTTTTAAAGATGATGGTAGGAAGGATGTTGCTTTACATCTGATTAGATTTCACATGCATATCCGCAAGTTCAAGGTTGATTTTCCTGAAGATTGCTTGATGAAGATATTCCTGACCACTCTAGAAGGTGAAGCCCAATCTTGGTATGAAAGTTTTCCGCCTGCTTGTATTTACTGTTTAAAGGATTTTCATGCCCTGTTCATTGAAAGATATAAAGACTCTTATCCATCATTGAATCTAGTCATGACTGTTCAACATGCCCTCTACTTTTACTTGAAAAAGCCCTTGAAAAATTACTATGAGATTGGATAATTTTATGGATGATGAGATCATGGAAGCCTTGTACGAGAATCCATTTCAGCAACATGAAGAGAAACTAGAGGAGTCCCATCAAGGTGCTTAGGAAACTTTGCAGCAGAATCAAGATCTTTGTACGGTGGAAAATGAAGGAATTTTGCATCTTGACAATCAACATGAATTACATGAAATGGATCAGTAGTATGAGGAAAATTTATATAATCTTTCACTTGAAAATATTGAAGACAGTCACTGTTTGAGCAAAAGGAAACAAAATGAATTATCTCCTTTGTCTGAAGACGAGATAGATCAACTCTTGCACGGTCATGTTCCAGCTCAAGCTAAAGCAGATTTGCAGTGCACACATGGTCAAGAAAGTGTTGGTGAAACTTCTTCCTCTTTTGAAAAGGATGACAGTCTGGTGAACAACTGTATAGATCAACAGGTTGAAGAATTCTATATGGATGAAAGTGATGAAAGGAAAAGTGTCGTTTCAGATCCGTCCATAGAAGAAGACAACATGCAAGGAAGTCCAGTTCTACTTCCATAATGTGTTAATGTCAAGAAAGTCATTTCAGATGTAAATTCAGATTGTGATGACCAAGAAAACCTTGTACTAAGTCCCATGGAAGAGAATTCTATTGTTAAAATCATCGGCAATGAAGAAGACAGAGTTATGGATCCAAAGGTTCTCATGTCACCAGAACAAAGCCTTCATAAAGAGGTAATCCAGCCAGGTCATGAACAACAAGATGGGATCTTTTCTCAAGTAAGTGAAAAAGTTCCTCTGGATGAATTTATGGTAGATGATAAACTATTAGTGTTGGGTTTCAAGAATCATTTGAAGTTTCTTTTCTCATGATTGATGAATGTAAAGATAATTTGGTTTTCATATCATATGAAGATGATCTACAATATATCTAGACTTCAACAGACCAGACCATTCAGGATTCCCTTTTAGATTCGTCCTCATATGTCTCATGTTTTGAAATGTTTTTGAAGAGGAAATCTGCTCATCCACTTGTTCAGAAATTTTTGAGGACCAGGACCATACATTTTCTGAAGTACATTATGAAGGAAGATCAGAATCAGAAGAAAGGGACATCTTTTTTCCTCAACAGTAGGTAAATCTTCATGTTTTTCATGATCCAATGGCAAATCTGTTACAGTCAGCAGTGTTAGTGATTATTGCAGTATTCACTGATGAAGGAGATCACGATCAATCATGTTTTTGGATGCCTAGTTACCAGTATGTGTTGTTGACTAGAAGATCTGATCAGGAGAATCAATCAAGAAGGCATCTGCTTGATTGGCTACATTGGAATTTTAACATAGTTTGATGGTATATTATCTTGCAAGGAACACAGGTGGCCATGTACTACCACCAAGATTTAAATTTTAAGTTCAGGTCTTAGTATTTTGAGTTAGTTTGTTAGAGTCAAGTTTTTCAGTCATTTCAGTTTGCATTGAGTCAGTATGAGTTAGGTTTCAGTCAATAAATGAGTCAGAGTCTTGTGTGGTTTGTCAAAATAATGACTCCATAGCCCAATGGACAAAAGACACTGTCTAGCTCTCCCAGAGATCTGCTGTTCTTGGCACATCCAAGGAGCTACCACCCCCCATTGGAGCCAATGTTAGTGTCAGTCTTTGCAGCCTTCCTCCAGTGATCAAACATGCTCTTACACAAGTGATTTTAAGGTGTCAAGGTCAAATTTTGTCATTTCAGTGAGTCTTCAAGCAAAATTTGGTCACTAGGAATTAGGTCTAGGGTTTTATTTTACCCTTGTCAAAGTTGTCCAAATAACTTTCCATGTCACCATTCAAACTGAGTGTACCATCATTCAAAGGGTTTTCATCATCATGTCAAGTTCCACTGGGTCATTTTACACCTTGTTCATGCTTCAGTTGCGCCTAGGAAAGGTTCATTTCCCTCTCCTAGGGTTTTGAGAGTAAGTTCTCTTGGATGGTCAAATCATCGGAAAAACTTGTATCCTGAAGTTCATTGATCTTCCCCTATCCATAATGTACCTTATTAAACACTTCCCATCGCTAAAATCCCCCAAATTCCTCATTTTCGCACAAACCCTAGTTTCTTGCTACAACTTGGCAATTTTCTAGGCTAGGCTTGTGTTTTTCCTGTTTGGACCCCTTCCCCTCACTCAATTTCTGAGATTCCACTTTCCCTTACTTTCTAACATCCCTCCCCACTTCCAAAAATTTTGTCAAGAATTTAAAATCCCCCTATCCCCTTCATTTCGCTTCATTTCGGAAAATCCCTTGTCCCACACATCGGGATATGTTTCACTCAAATGATGTTTCTGAGCAATCAAAGATGAATTTGGGAAAACGGAGAGACATTTTTTCCACAACAGACCAAGGAAGAAAAACCTCCACTTTTTACACAGGTGTCATGGTTTTAAAGAAATGTCAAAAATACAATTTCCTTGGGAGAATTGATACACCTCTGAAGTGACCTTGCGAAAATCAAGTTTTCTCCTATCTTGGTTGGCCAAATGACTTTTTTGATACGTAAAATGATAACTAGACACAAATATCTTTCCAATGAGCTATCATTAGCTCAATTTGGAGTTGATGAACACCTTTAAAAGTTGACTGCAACAACACTCTTCCTTGAGGAAGCCTCACTGAGCACATTTTGACCAGTTTTGGGAGATTTGATTTTTTACAAGTCAAATGAAATCCAAATTGAAAAATTCTAGTTGAGTTGGAAAGTAAGCTCAACGACCTTTCCAACGATCAAACATAAGAAGACAACTGAAATCATCCACCTAGAGACTCCTTTCACTGAAGAATCCAGCAACCGGTGCTTCGTGGTGACTCCACTGCAGAGGGATCAGTAGCTTTGAGCTTTTTTAAAATGGAGAGGATTGCAAGAAGATACGGTCCCATGAGCTGAGATCACATTCCAGGCTTTCCAAATAAGATTTCGAAAGTGGATTGGTCAAGGAATTTACCTATTTTTAAAGATGATGGTAGGAAGGATGTTGCTTTACATCTGGTTAGATTTCACATGCATATCCGCAAGTTCAAGGTTGATTTTCCTGAAGATTGCTTGATGAAGATATTCCTGGCCACTCTAGAAGGTGAAGCCCAATCTTGGTATGAAAGTTTGCCACCTGCTTGTATTTATTGTTTAAAGGATTTTCATGCCCTCTTCATTGAAAGATATAAAGACTCTTATCCATCATTGAATCTAGTTCATGACTGTTGCAAACATGCCTCTACTTTTATTGAAAGCCTTGAAAAATACTATGAGGATGATAATTTTATGGATGATGAGATCATGGAAGCCTTGTACGAGAATCCATTTTAGCAACATGAAGAGAAACTAGAGGAGTCCCATCAAGATGCTCAGGAAACTTTGCAGCAGAATCAACATCCATATACGATGAAAAATGAAGGAATTTTGCATCTTGACAGTCAACATGAATTACATGAAATAGATCAGCAGGTTGAAGAGTTCCATTTGGCTTAAAGTGATGAAAGAAAAAGTGTCGTTTTAGATTCAGAATGTGATAATGTTAAGACAACCATTTCAGATGTAGATTCAGATTGTGATGACCAAGAAAACCTTGTACTAAATCCCATGAAAGAGAACTCCACTGCTGAAATAATCTAGGATGAAGAAGACAGAGTTTTGGATCCAAATATTCTCATGTGATTAGAACAAAGTCTTCATGAAGAGGTAATCCAATCAGCTCATGAACAACAAGATGGGATATTTGCTCAAACAAGTGAAAAAGTTCTTCTGGATGAATTTATGATAGAAGATAGAAATGTTATTGTTAGTTTTCAAGAAACATCTGAAGTTGCTTTTCTCATGATTGATGAATGTGATGAATGTAATGAGAATCTGCCTATCATATCGTATGAAGATGACCTACCATATATTCAAACTTCAGAAGATCAGACTATTCAGGATTCCATTTCAGATTCCTCCGTATATGTCTCATGTTTTGAAATGTTCTTTGAAAAGGAGATTTGTTCATCTACTTGTTCAGAATTTTTTGAATACCCGGAACATACTCTTATTTATGAAGAAAGACCAGAATCAAGAGAAAAAGATAGCTTGTTTTTCTAGCAAGAGGTCAATCTTGATGTTTTTCAGGATTCAATGGCAGATTTTTTGCAGTCCGCAATGAAGGTGATTATTGCAATATTCAGTGATGAAGGAGATCATCGTAGATTATGTTTTTGGAAGCCCAGTTACCAATATCTGTTGTTGATCAGAAGATCTGATCAGGAGAATCAATCAAGGAGGCATCTACTTGATTCGTTACATTGGAAGACACATTACACATGATTGTACATATTGCATTAGTATGCACGTGGCTGTCATCATGATTTGAAACCCTCGAATCTTGATGGACTACTGCCATTGAAACAAGTTTTGTAAGTTTTTGTAAGTTCCTTCTGCATTGAGTCAGTTTTTTCAGTCATGTTGGTTTCATAATTAACTCGGTTTAAGTCGAGTTCCAGTCAATAAATGCGTCAAAGTCTTGTGTTGTTTGTCGAGATAATGACCCCATAGCCCAATGGACGAAGGCACTGTCTAGCTATTCTAGAGATCTGCTGTTCTTGGCACCTCCAATGAGCTGGAGCTACCATCCCCTATTGGAGCCAATGTTAGAGTCGGTCTTGTCAGTCCTCCATCAGAGATCAAAACTCTTTCTGCATTTCATTTTTAGGAGTCCCGCTCCATTCACTCAGCTGCATTCCACTAGGGGAATGCATTAATCTGACAGAAAAGGTCTTGTTAGTCATTTCCCCTTATGTTTGGCACCTGCTAGCTTAGGTCTTTATGTCAATGTTCACTAAGGTCCATGACAGTCAATGTTCGATATTTTAATGGATGAGAGTCATTTTCAGTCATTAGGTCTAGAGATTAATCCATTTGGTCTTCAACCATGTCCAATAAAGCCATGTAGGCCAGAGGGAGGCCCTTACAATGTTGTGATTCAAATATTTTCATCGTCGTGTTGACAGATTACGACTGTTCTTCAAAACTCCGTTTTGAAGAAAAGACAAACACTGTGTCATTTGTGATAATTTTCAAAAAAGTCTCCAGTTGATCTCTTTAGGCACAGTTATGGTTTCTTTGGCCAAATGCCATGTCATGCAACCCCTGCGAAAAGTGCCAAAAATTTCATCATTTTAGCTCAAAATTCAAAAGGAAAAGTGAAATACAAAGTTGCTTTAAATCAGAGAAAAAGTGCCAAAACAAGACATTAGCAAAGTGGGTTTTGAAGAAGAAAAAATTAAACCCATGACTCCAAATTCCTTTATATACAAGTTTCCACAAGTAACAAAGTCATTGTGCAAATCAATGTTATAGAGAAGCATTGCAAAGTCATTGGGAGAACTTGCATGCATTTAGAGTGAGTTTGGAGTCGTTTTCAGGAGCGCGGTGCACACACAGAGGGCTGTGGTGCACATAGAGAGCACAACGCACATAGAGAGAAAGACGCACAGAGCGCTACCCCACAGTCTAAAGTTAACATGGGCGCGACGCACATACAGAGCGCGGCGCACTGGGTTTGTTGCACAGCGCACACCCACAAAGGCCCAAAATTGTTCCAAATTTGCCACAAATCATTTGGAATTCCTTCCAATTGTCAGGTAGGGTCTATATCTTGGATTGCTGATCAAATTTTGTGGATAGGATGATGGTTATGGCCGTTTATAATTGCACTAAAAAATGCCTAAACCCTACCACTTGAAAACATCAAAACCTTTGCTCTAGGGTTGCAAACTTGTGGTGTTGATGCCAAGGCTCCTCCTCCCTTTCATTTTTCCCCTTCTTTCCATTTTTCTCTTTCCCCTTATCCCATTTTCCCCTATTTTCCCTACACTAAAACATTACTAAACCCCTATTCTCTATCCCATCCACTCATTTGTCAACTATAAAATCCCAAAACCCTACCTTATCAAACCCCAAAACCCTACCTTATAAAATCCCCAAACCCTCCTACATGTCCCTAAACAAAATTTCCCCCCATAACCCTTAATTCCATCATATTATTCTCCTTCCTAACACTCCCTTTTTTTGCATTGTTCCCCTTGGTGGCAGAGTTGATATTAACACATAGTTTCACTATCATCATCAAAGGGCATTCCAAGCACAATACACATACAACAGTCATAGCCTCTGAGCATTCATTAAAGTATGATATGGAAACCCAAAGTGATTCATCCTCGGAAGAACAGGCTCCCCGGAGACATCAAAAAAGTGGGAAACATGTTAGGGATGAGCCAACCACCCTCACAGAACTGTAGGCATGCCCTCTTGCTATGTCATGTTTCTAGCATCTATAATGTTTGTGTTTTGTCAAAGGGTGGCTAATGTTCGAGTTCATCATGAGTTGGCCCATCTTTTTGTGCTTCACCTACATGGAGATCACTCTATCTTGGCTGGGGTCACCTCCACACTGACACCCGAAACTGTCTCATTAGCAACCCACATACTGAATTTTGGAGAACAGTGGCACAAGAAATAGAAGGCTGATCGGCAGCATTATGAGCCTTACATTAAGGCTAGTTTCCTGACGCAACTCTAATGAGTCTTTCCATTCAGATACTTGAAAGATGAATATGCTCTACTCATGAAGCTGATCATGAAGTATTTCAGCTGTGAGGGGAGGTTGTCTCATCTATATGCCTATCACATCAGGTTGCTCATGCACTTTACCAGTGTACAGATGATGAAAATCCCATATTTCATTTGCAGGAAAATAGAAACGATGAACACCTTCATGTAGCACAAAACCCCTTAGCAGCAACTTAACAGTGTTTATCACTTTGCTCTTATTAAGATTTTTGTGGATCATCAGTTGGGATTGCAGGACATTACTTGGGATGACTTCATCTCCCATGGCCTCTTTAGCACTTCACAGGTATTATCAGAGGTTGAACATGAGATAGGTGGTCCTTCTCAAGAGTATAAGCGCCATGAGAACACCACTATGCTAGTATACATCACATATTAGAGAGGCAGTAGACATTTGTTTGTAGAAGCAAAGTGAGTGTTATCTCCACCCAGGGTGGAAGGGGCCTCGCTTCCGACATTCGAAACACAGGTACAGGACAAGGGCAAGAGGCCCATGCATGACGAGGGGCCATCAGGTGAATAAGAGGCTGACTTCATCCTCATCCATGATGATGAGGCAGATGTGGAGAGTGTCGAACTTACGAGGACCATCCATGAGCAGAAAACGGAGATCCAAGACTTGTCACTCAATTTGGAGAGGGCCAAGTGGATTATGAGGTATTTGGAGTAGAGGAACAAACAACTTAAGGACCAGCATGAGATCATGGAGCTGCAAAGCATCCGTGAGAATCGCCAAGCTGCCCAACATAGGAGGATTGAGCTCACTCCCTTAGAGCAAGAGATTAACAATGACCGAGAGAAGGCTGACAAGGACAAAACCATATTGAGGTGGATGGTTTATTAGTAGAGGGCACGGAACATGAGTTCAAAGGCTCGGATAAGGAGTTTGAAGGCAAAATTGAGCAAAGCAACAAAGAGGCAAAAGAGGAGAAAAGAGAAAGATCAGCTTTGAATCTTGGTTGAAGCCAGTGCGGCCCAGCATAGCACCTCATAGAGGATCTCTAGCCCAAATTTCAAAAAATTTGGGGAAACTTTGGTCACATGAAATTTTTTTTAGGCACAACACAAGGTTTTTCTCCCATTGGCACGGCACTTAGGATTGGGAGCTCCAAATCACAAATGGCTTGCATTTTTGGACTCAACATGAAAAATCATGCTTGCTGGTGCATGGAAAAGAAATTTGGGCATGATTTGAGTCCCCAGGAGGTTCAAAACACTCAAAAAATGACCTCTCTGCTTCTATTTGGACACACAGGAAGCAGTCTTGGGAGAATGAAGTTTTGGAGGGGAAAATGAGCACCAACTTCAGAAATTCCACATGGGTTGGAAAGTAGACATGACAGGCTTTCCAACAAGCACACTTGGGCACAATGTGGACTCCAGAAGGTACCCCAAAATCACCTCCAAAGTGGCGCGGCGCATGTAGATTTGGGCACGACGCATATAGACAAAAAGGCAAAAATCACTTCTGCTTCGTGACATTTCGATTCGCGACTTTCTCCAAGTGGTCCCGCTCATTTACACTACACTTTTTTTGGTAGCTAACGCAAAGTTTAAAGAATATTTTCACTAAAGGTTGGCTTCTCTCCAAGTGGCAAAGGAAGGCGAGCAGTCACCCAAGCCATTTGTCATTTTTGTAATGCTGCACCTATAACTAATGGTTGGCTTTCCATTTCCATTTTGTAATTATTTGAAAAACTCCCCAACTCTTAGTCATTCTATTTCACCACGGCATAGTCTATTTATTGTATGCAAACCATTTCCAAAGGGTGGGTTGTAATTTCTAGGAGATTGTGGGAGAGAAACTCAGTTCTTCATTGTATATTTTGACAGAGAATTAATGAAAGGCAATGGCTTTGGTTCATGAGATTCATGTGGTTGTGAGTGTAGAAAATGTGTTCTCTTTGTGTTTCATATGTATTTCGTTATGTTTCACAGTTCATTCGTATTCATTTCCAGCAAAATTTTCTAAGTAAGATAAGGTAGAATTCATGCTTATTGCTCTGCTTGTGGTAAAGTTTCACGTTATGTGTTCTTCTTCTGTTGAAAAGGATTCATGTGTTTATGCCCCTTTTCACCATCCTAAACAATCTTTCCATTTTGCATTATTTCAAATTTAATTGCTAGACTTTCTGCCTGTCTAGCCTCACGAAGTAATCTGTGCCTTTGTGTTAATTTCTCTGCTCATACTGTTCGTTCGTCCCATATATCCCAGAAACTCAGTCATTTATAAAAAATTGCCTCTTGTTTCCATATCTGTTTACTAGCCTAAAACCAATAATTCAATGTAAGTCATCTCAGAACATTTCGTTTATTTATTCACTGAGCGTGACTTCGAGAGATCCCTCTCCTGTTTTGGTAGGCCTAGCTACCAGACTAAGCGTGGTTTGTGGTTGCCCTGAATTTTTCCTTCCTTCAGCCTAAGGCAGATTTAGGTGCTAACATAGTGGTGACCATAATGGGGACGAAAATGGTTTGCTTGAAGAATGTTTTGCCCTAGTACATCTATCAAGCTCAGATCTGATGGTTGATGGTGAAGAACGATCAGACACAAGAAGACGACTGAAATCATTCACCTGGTGACTCCTTTAACTAAAGAATCCAGCAATTGGTGCTTCATGGCGACTCCACTGCAAAGGAATCAATAGCTTTGAAATGTTTTAAAATGGAGCGGATTGCAAGAAGATACGCTCCCATGAGTCGAGATCACATTCGAGGCTTTCCAAATAAGATTCCGAAAGTAGATTGGTCAAGGACTTTGGCTACGTTGAAAGATGATGGTAGGAAGGATGTTGCTTTACATCTAGTTAGATTTCACATGCATATTCGTAGGTTGAAAGTTGATTTTCCCGAAGATTGCCTGATGAAGATATTCCTGGCCACTCTTGAAGGTGAATCCCAATCTTGGTATGAAAATTTACCCGCTACTTCTATTTACTGTCGAAAGGATTTTCATTCCTTGTTCATTGAAAGATATAAAGAATCTTATCCATCATTAAATCTAGTTCATTACTGTTGCAAACATGCTTCTAATTTTATTGAAAGCCTTGAAAAATACTATCAGGATGATAATTTTATGGATGATGATATCATGGAAGCCTTGTATGAGAATCCATTTCAGCAACATGAAGAGAAACTAGAGGAGTCCCATCAAGATGCTCAGGAAACTTTGCAGCAGAATCACGATCCTTATACAGTAGAAAATGAAGGAATTTTGCATCTTGAGAGTCAACATGAATTACATGAAATAGATCAGCAGGTTGAAGAGTTCCATATGGTTGAAAGTGATGAAAGAAAAAGTGTCATTTCAAATCTTCCCATAGAAGAAGACAACATGCATAAAAATCAAGTTTCAAATTCAGAATGTGATAATGTTAAGAGAGCCATTTCAGATGTAGATTCAGATTGTGATGACCAAGAAAACCTTGTACTAAGTCCCATGAAAGGAACTCTGCTGCTGAAATCATATGGGATGAAGAAGCCAGAGTTTTGGATCCAAATGTTCCCATGTCATCAGAACACAGTCTTCATGAAGAGGTAATCCAATCAGCTCATGAACTACAAGATGGGATCTTTGCTCAAGCAAGTGAAAAAGTTCTTTTGGATGAATTTATGGTAGATGATAGAAATGTTATTGTTAGGTTTCAAGAAACATCTGAAGTTGCTTTTCTCATGATTGATGAATGTGATGAATGTAATGAGAATCTGGCTATCATATCATATGAAGATGACCTACCATATATTCAGACTTCAGAAGATCAGACCATTCAGGATTCCATTTCAGATTCCTCCTCATATGTCTCATGTTTTGAAATGTTATTTGAAAACAAGATTTGTTCATCCACTTGTTCAGAATGTTTTGAAGACCCCGAACATACTCTTATTTATGAAGAAAGACCAGAATCAAGAGAAAAAGATACCTTGTTTTTCCAGCAAGAGGTCAATGTCCATGTTTTTCAGAATCCAATGGAATATTTGTTGCACTCCGCAGTAAAGGTGATTATTGCAGTATTTAGTGATGAAGGAGATCATGGTCAATTATGTTTTTGGAAGTCCAGTTACCAGTATATGTTGTTGATCAGAAGATCTGATCAGGAGAATCAATCAAGGAGGCATCTACTTGATTGGTTACATTGGAAGACACATTACACATGATTGTACATATTGCATTAGTATGCAGGTGGCTGTCATCATGATTTGAAACCCTTGAATCTTGATGGACTGCTGCCATTGAAACAAGTTTTGTAAGTTCTTGTTTTAGTTAAGTTAGTCATGAGTCATTTCCTTTTGCATTGAGTCAGTTTTTTCAGTCATGTTGGTTTCATAATTAAGTCGATTTAAGTCAAGTTCCAGTCAATAAATGCGTCAAAGTCTTGTGTTGTTTGTCGAAATAATGACCCCATAGCCCAATTAATGAAGGCACTATCTAGCTCTTCTAGAGATCTGCTGTTCTTGTCACCTCTAAGGAGCTGGAGGTACCATCCCCCATTGGAGCCAATGTTAGAGTCGGTCTTGTCAGTACTCCATCAGAGATCAAAACTCTTTCTCCATTTCATTTTTATGAGTCCCACTCCATTCACTCAGCTGCATTCCTCTAGGGGCATACCATAATTTAACGGAAAAGGTCTTGTTAGTCATTTCCCCTCATGTTTGGCACCTGCTGGCTTAGGTATTTTTGTCAATGTTCACTAAGGTCCATGACAGTTAATGTTCGATCTTTTAATGGACGAAAGTCATTTTCAGTAATTAGGTCTAGGGATTAGTCAATTTGGTCTTCAACCATGTCCAATAAAGCCATGCAGGCTAGAGGGAGGCCCTTACAAAGTTGTGATTCAAATATTTCCTCGTCGTGTTGATAGATTACGATTGTTCTTCAAAACTCTGTTTTGAAGAAAAGTCCAACAGTGTGTCATTTGTGATAATTTTCAAAAAAGTCTCCAGTTGATCTCTTCAGGCACAGTTATGGTTTCCTTGTTCAAATTCCATGTCATGCAACCCCTGCAAAAAGTGCCAAAAATTTCATCATTTTAGCTAAAAATTCAAAAGGAAAAGTGAAATACAAAGTTTCTTTAAATCAGCGAAAAAGTGCCAAAACAAGACATTAGCAAAGTGGGTTTTGAAGAAGAAAAAATTAAACCCATGACTCCAAATGCCTTTATATACAAGTTTCCACAAGTAACAAAGTCATTGTGCAAATCAAGGTTATAGAGAAGCATTGCAAAGTCATAGGGAGAACTTACACGCGTTTGGAGTGAGTTTGGAGTCGTTTTCAGGAGTGCGGTGCACACAGAGAGGGGCGTGGTGCACATAGAGAGCACGACACACAAAGTGCTACCCCGCAGTGTAAAGGTAACACAGGTGCGATGCACATACAGAGCGCGACGCACTGGGTTTGTTGCGTGGCGCACACCCACAAAGGCCCGAAATTTTTCCAAATTTGCCACAAATCGTTTGGAATTCCTTTCGATTGCCAAGTAGGCTCTATATCTTGGCTTGCTCATCAAATTTTGTGGATAGGATGATGGTTATGGCCATTTATAATTTCACTAAAAAACACCTAAACCCTACCACATGAAAACATCAAAGCATTTTCTTTAGGGTTGCAAACTTGTGGTGTTGATGCCAATGTTCCTCCTCCCTTTCATTTTTCCCCTTCTTCCCATTTTTCCCTTTCCCCTTATCCCATTTTCCCCTATTTTACCTGCCCTAAAACATTACTAAACCCCTATTCCCTATCCCCTCCACTCATTTGTCAAATATAAAACCCCAAAACCCTACCTTATCAAAACCCCAAAACCCTACCTTATAAAATCCCCAAACCCTACTACATATCCCTAAACAAAATTTCCCCCCATAAACCCTAATCCCATCATATTATTCCCCTTCCTAACACTCCCTTTTCTGCATTGTTCCGCTTGGTGGCGACTTCATATCAACACATAGTTTCACTGCCATCATCAAAGGGCAGTCAAAGCACAGTACACATACAACATTCATGGCCTCTGAGCATTCATCGGAGTATGAGATGGAAACCCAAAGTGATTCATCCTCGAAAGAAAAGGCTCCTCGGAGACATCACAAAAGTGGAAAACATGTTAGGGATGAGCCAACCACCCTCACAGAACTGCAGGCCTGCGCTCTTGCTATGTCATGTTTCCATCATCTATCATGTTTTGAGTTTTGTCAAAGGGTGGCTAATGTTCGAGTTCATCATGAGTTTGCCCGTCTTTTTGTGCTTCACCTACATGGAGATCACTCTATCTTGGCTAGGGTCACCTTCACACTGACACCCGAAACTGTCTCATTAGCAACCGACATAGCGAATGTTGGAGAACAGTGGCACAAGAAATAGAAGGTTGATCAGCAGCATTATGAGCCTTACATTAAGGCCAGATTCTTGAGGTAGCTCCAATGAGTCTTTCCATTCAGATACTTGAAACATGAATATGCTCCACTCATGAAGTTGATCATGAAGTATTTCAGCTGTGAGGGGAGGTTCTCTCGTTTATATGCTTATCACATCAGGTTGCTCATGCACTTTACCAGGGTACGGATGATGAACATCACATATTTCATTTGCAGGAACATAGAAAGGATGAACACCTTCATGCAGCACAAAACCCCTCAGCAGCAACTTAACAGTGTTTATCACTTTGATCTTATTAAGATTTTGGTGGATCATCAGTTCGGATTGCAGGACATACTTGGGATGAATTCATCTCCTGTGACCTCTTCAACACTTCACAGATATTATCAGAGGTTGAGCATCAGATAGGTGGTCCTTCTCATTAGTATGAGCTCCATGACACCACCACTATGCCAGTATTCATCACCTATCAGAGATGCAGTAGACATTTGTTTGTAGCAGCAAAGTGAGTGTTATCTCCACCGAGGGTGGAAGGGGCCTCACTTCTAACATCGGCAACATAGGTACAGGACAAGGGCAAGAGGCCCATGCATGACCAAGGGCCATCAGGTGAACAAGAGGATGACTTAATCCTCATCCATGATGATGAGGCAGATGTGGAGAGTGCCAAACTTAGGAGGACCATCCAGGAGCAGAAAATGGAGATCCAAGACTTGTCACATAATTTGGAGAGGGCCAAGTGGATTATCAGGTATTTGGAGCAGAGGAACAAACAGCTTGAGGAAGAACATGAGATCATGGAGCTGCAAAGCATCCGTGAGAATCGCCAAGCTGCCCAACATAGGAGGATTGAGCTCACTCCCTTAGAGCAAGAGATTAATAATGACCGAGAGTCTTGGCTCGAGTGTATCAACATCGACCTTGAGAAACTGCTAGAGAAGGCCGACAAGGACAAAACCATATTGAGGCTGATGGTTTATCACTACAGGGCACGAAACACGAGTTCAAAGTCTCTGATAAGGAGTTTGAAGGCAAAATTGTACAAAGCGACAAAGAGTCAAAAGAGGCAAAAAGAGAAAGATCGGCTTCGAATATTGGATGAAGCCTTTGTCACCCAGCATAGCACCTCATAGAGGATCTCCAGCCCAAATTTCAGAAAAATTGGGGCAATTTTGGTCACATGACAAATTTTTGGGCACAACACAGGGTTTTTCTCCCAGTGGAGCGACGCTTTGGATTGGGAGCTCCAAATCACAAATGGCTTGGATTTTTGGATTCAGCATGAAAAATCATGCCTGTTGGTGCATGGACAAGAAATTTGGGCATGATTTGAGCCCCCAGGAGGTCAAAAACACTCAAAAAATAACCTCTCTGCCCCTATTTGGGCACACAAGAAGCATTCTTGGGAGAATGATGTTTTGGTGGGGTAAATGACAACCAAATTTAGAAATTCCACTTGGTTTTGAAAGTAGACAGGCCAGGATTTCCAACAAGCACACTTGGGAATAATTTGGACTCCAACAGGTACCTCAAAATCACCTCCAAAGTGGCATGGCACATATAGATTTGGGCACGACGCATATAGACAAAAAGGCCAAAATCACTTCCGCTTAACGACATTTCAATTCGTGACTTTCTCCAAGTGGGCCCGCTCATTTACACTACACTTTTTTTGGCAGCTAAGGAAAATTTTAAAGAATATTTTCACGAGAGGTTGGCTTCTATCCAAGTGGCAAAGGAAGGCGAGCAGTCACCCAAGCCATTTGTCATTTTTGTAACGCTGCACCTGTAACTAATGGTTGGCTTTCCATTTCCATTTTGTAATGATTTGAAAAACTCCCCAACTCTTAATCATTCTATTTCTCCATGGCATAGTCTACTTATTGTATGCAAACCATTTGCAAAGGGTGATTTGTAATTTCTAGGAGACTGTGGGAGAGAAACTCAGTTCTTCATTGTATATTTTGGCAAAGAGTTAATGACAGGCAGCGGCTTTGGTTCATGAGATTCAGGTGGTTGTGAGTGTAGCAAATGTGTTCTCTTTATGTTTCATATGTATTTATTTATGTTTCACAATTCATTCATATTCATTTCCAGTGAAATTTTCTAAGTAATATAAGGTAGAATTCATGTTTATTGCTCTGCCTGTGGGAAAGTTTCACGTTATGTGTTCTTCTTTTGTTGAAAAGGATTCATGTGTTTATGCCCCTTTTCACCCTCCTAAACAATCTTTCCATTTTGCATTATTTCAAATTTAATTGCTAGACTTTCCGCCTGTCTTGCCTCACGAAGTAATCTGTGCCTTTGTGTCAAGTTCTCTGCTCATACTGTTCATTGGTCCCATATATCCCAGAAACTCAATCATTTATCAAAATTTGCCTCTTGTTTCCATATCTATTTACTAGCCTAGAATAAATAATTCACTGTAAGTAATCTCAGACCATTTCATTTATTTATTCAATGAGCGTGACTCGGAGAGAGCCCTCTCCTATTCTGTTAGGGCTAGCTACCAGAATGAGCGTGGTTTGTGGTTTCCCTCAATTTTTTCTTCCTTCAGCCTAAGGTGGGTTTAGGTGCTAACATAGTGGCGACCATACTGGGGATGAAAATGGTTTGTTTGAAGATTGTTTTTCCCAGTACATGTATCAAGCTCAGATCGGATGGTTGATGGTGAACAACGATCAACCATAGGAAGACGGCTGAAATCATTCACCTGGCGACTCCTTTCACTGAAGAATCCAGCAATTGGTGCTCCATGTTGACTCCACTGCAGAGGGATCGATAGCTTTGATATTTTTTAAAATGGAGCAGATTGCAAGAAGATACGCTCCCATGAGCCGAGATCACATTCTAGGACTTCCAAATAAGATTCCGAAAGTAGATTGGTCAAGGAATTTTCCCACGTTTAAAGATGATGGTAGGAAGGATGTTGCTTTACATCTAGTTAGATTTCACATGCATATTCGCAATTTGGAAGTTGATTTTCCCGAATATTGCCTGATGAAGATATTCCTGGCTACTCTGGAAGGTGAAGCCCAATCTTGGTATGAAAATTTGCCCGCTGCTTGTATTTACTGTCTAAAGGATTTTCATGCCCTGTTGATTGAAAGATATAAAGACTCTTATCCATCATTAAATCTAGTAAATGACTGTTGCAAACATGCTTCTACTTTTATTGAAAGCCTTGAAAAATACTACGAGGATGATAATTTTATGGATGATGAGATCATGGAATCCTTGTACGAGAATCCATTTCAGCAACATGAAGAGAAACTAGAGGAGTCCCATCAAGATGCTCAGGAAACTTTGCAGCAGAATCAAGATCCTTATACGGTGGAAAATGAAGGAGTTTTGCATCTTGACAGTCAACATGAATTACATGAAATAGATTAGCAGGTTGAAGAGTTCCATGTGGCTGAAAGTGATGAAAGAAAAAGTTTCGTTTCAGATCTGTCCATAGAAGAAGACAACATGTAGAGAAATCAAGTTTCAAATTCAGAATGTGATAATGTTAAGAGAGTCATTTCAGATGTAGATTCAGATTGTGATGACCAACAAAACCTTGTACTAAGTCCCATGAATGAGAACTCTGCTGCTGAAATCATATGGGATGAAGAAGACAGAGTTTTGGATCCAAATGTTCTCATGTCATTAGAACACAGTCTTCATGAAGAGGTAATCCAATCAGCTCATGAAGAACAAGATGGGATCTTTGCTCAAGAAAGTGAAAAAGTTCCTTTGGATGAATTTATGGTAAATGATAGAAATGTTATTGTTAGGTTTCAAGAAACATCTGAAGTTGCTTTTCTCATGATTGATGAATGTGATGAATGTAATGAGAATCTGGCTATCATATCGTATGAAGATGACCTACCATATATTCAGACTTTAGAAGATCAGACCATTCAGGATTCCATTTCAGATTCCTCGTCATATGTCTCATGTTTTAAAATGTTCTTTGAAAAGGAGATTTGTTCATCCACTTGTTTAGAATTTTTTGAAGACCCGGAACATACTCTTATTTATGAAGAAACACCAGAATCAAGAGAAAAAGTTACCTTGTTTTTCCAGCAAGAGGTCAATCTTCACGTTTTTCAGGATCCAATGGAAGATTTGTTGCAGTCCGCAGTGAAGGTGATTATTGCAGTATTCAGTGATGAAGGAGATCATGGTTAATTATGTTTTTGGAAGCCGAGTTACCAGTATCTGTTGTTGATCAGAAGATATGATCAGGAGAACCAATCAAGGATGCATCTACTTGATTGGTTACATTGGAAGACACATTACACATGATTGTACATATTGCATTAGTACGAAGGTGGCTGTCATCATGATTTGAAACCCTCAAATCTTGATGGACTGTTGCCATTGAAACAAGTTTTGTAAGTTCTTGTTTTAGATAAGTCAGTCATGAGTCATTTCCTTTTGCATTGAGTTAGTTTTTTCAGTCATGTTGGTTTCATAATTAAGTCAGTTTAAGTCAATTTCTAGTCAATAAATGCGTCAAAGTCTTGTGTTGTTTGTCGATATAATGACCCCATAGCCCAATGGATGAAGGCACTATCTAGCTCTTCCAGAGATCTGCTGTTCTTGTTACCTCCAAGGAGATGGAGCTACCATCCCCCATTGGAGCCAATGTTAGAGTCAGTCTTGTCAGTCCTCCATCAGAGATCAAAACTCTTTCTGCATTTCATTTTTAGGAGTCCCGCTCCATTCACTCAGTTGCATTCCGTTAGGGGCTTGCCATAATCTGACGAAAATGGTCTTGTTAGTAATTTCCCCTCATGTCTGTCACCTGTTGGCTTAGGTCTTTTTGTCAATGTTCACTGAGGTCCATGACAGTCAATGTTCGATCTTTTAATGGACGAGAGTCATTTTCAGTCATTAGGTCAAGGGATTAGTAAATTTTGTCTTCAATCATGTCCAATAAAGCCATGTAGGCCAGAGGGAGGCCCTTACGAAGTTGTGATTCAAAGATTTTCATCGTCGTGTTAACAGATTATGATTGTTCTTCAAAACTCTGTTTTGAAGAAAATTCAAACAATGTGTCATTTGTGATAATTTTCAAGAAAGTCTCCAGTTGATCTCTTCAGGAAAAATTATGGTTTCCTTGGCCAAATGTCATGTCATACGACCCCTGCAAAAAGTGCCAAAAATTTCATCATTTTAGCTAAAAATTCAAAAGGAAAAGTCAAATACAAAGTTGCTTTAAATCAAAGAAAAAGTGCCAAAACAAGACATTAGCAAAGTGGGTTTTGAGGAAGAAAGAATTAAACACATGACTCCAAATGCCTTTATATAAAAGTTTCCACTAGTAACAAAGTCATTTTGCAAATCAAGGTTATAGAGAAGCATTGCAAAGTCATTGGGTGAACTTGCACGCGTTTGTAGTGAGTTTGGAGTCATTTTTAAGGAGCGCGACGCACACACAAAGGGGCACGATGCACATAGAGAGCGCGACGCACACCCACAAAGGCCCAAAATTGTTCCAAATTTGCCAACAATCGTTTGGAATTCCATCCAATTACCAGTTATGGTCTATATCTTGGCTTTTTCATCAAATTTTGTGGATAGGATGATGGTTATGGTTGTTTATAATTGCACTAAAAAGCGCCTAAACGCTACCACTTGAAAACATCAAAGCCTTTTCTCTAGGGTTGCAAACTTGTGGTGTTGATGCCAAGGCTCCTCCTCCCTTTCATTTTTCCCCTTCTTTCTATTTTTCCCTTTCCCCTTATCCCATTTTTCCCTATTTTCCATACCCTAAAACATTACTAAACCCCTATTCCCTATCCCCTCCACTCATTTGTCAACTATAAAACCCCAAAACCCTACCTTATCAAAACCCCAAAACCCTACCTTATCAAATCCCCAAACCCTCCTACATATCCCGAAACAAAATTTCCCCCCATAACCCCTAATCCCATCATATTATTCCCCTTCCTAACACTCCCTTTTTTGCATTGTTCCCCTTGGTGGCAAAGTTCATATCAACACATGGTTTCACTACCATCATCAACGGGCAGTCCAAGCACAGTACACATACAACAGTAAAGGCCTCTGAGCATTCATCGGAGTATGAGATGGAAACTAAAAGTGATTCATCCTCGGAAGAACATTCTCCATTGAGACATCAAAAAAGTGGCAAACATGTTAGGGATGATCCAACCACCCTCAGAGAACTGCAGGCTTGCCTTCTTTCTATGTCATGTTTCCAGCATTTATCATGTTTTGAGTTTTGTCAAAGGGTGGTTAATGTTCGACTTCATCATGACTTGGCTCATATTTTTGTGCTTCACCTACATGGAGATCACTCTATATTGACCAGGGTCACCTTCACACTGACACCCGAAACTGTCTCAATAGCAACCAGCATACCGAATGTTGGAGAATAGTGGCACAAGAAACAGAAGGTTGATTGGCAAAATTATGAGCCTTACATTAAGGCTAGTTTCTTGAGGTAGCTCCAATGAGTCTTTCCATTCAGATACTTGAAAGATGAATATGATCCACTCATGAAGTTGATCATGAAGTATTTCAGCTGTGAGGGGAGGTTCTCTCATCTATATGGCTATCACATCAAGTTGCTCATGCACTTTACCAGGGTACAGATGATGAAGATCAGGTTGCAGGAACATAGAAAGGATGAACACCTTCATGTAGCACAAAACCCCTCAGCAGCAACTTAACAGTGTTTATCACTTTGTTCTTATTAATATTTTGGTGGATCATCATTTGGGATTGCAGGACATTACTTGGGATGACTTCATCTCCCGTGACCTCTTAACACTTCATAGGTATTATCAGAGGTTGAACATGAGATAGGTGGTCATTCTCATCAATATGAGCATCATGAGACCACCACTATGCCAATATTCATCATCTATCAGAGAGGCAGTAGACATTTGTTTGCAGTAGCAAAGTGAGTGTTATCTCCACCCGGGGTGGAAGGGGCCTCGCTTCCGACATCGACAAGACAGGTACAGGACAAGGGCAAGACTCCCATGCATGATGAGGGGCCATTAGGTGAACAAGAGTCTGACTTCATCCTCATCCATGATGATGAGGCAGATGTGGAGAGTGCCAAACTTAGGAGGACCATCTAGGAGCAGAAAACAGAGATCCAAGACTTGTCACTCAATTTGGAGAGGGCCAAGTGGATTATCAAGTATTTGGAGCAGAGGAAAAAACAGCTTGAGGACTAGCATGAGATCATGGAGTTGCAAAGCATCCATGAGAATCGCCAAGCTGCCTAACATAGGAGGATTGAGCTCACTCCCTTAGAGCAAGAGATTAACAATGATCGAGTGTCTTTGCTCGAGCGTACCAACATCCACCTTGAGAAACTGCTAGAGAAGGCCGACAAGGACAAAACCATATTGAGGCAGATGGATTATCACTACAGGGCACGGAACATGAGTTCAAAGGCTCGGATAAGGAGTTTGAAGGCAAAATTGAGCAAAGCGACAAAGAGGCAAAAGAGGCAAAAAGAGCAAGATCGGCTTCGAATCTTGTCTGAAGCCTCCATGGCCTAGCATAGCACCTCATAGAGGATCTCCAACCCAAGTTTCAAAACTTTGGGGCAATTTTGGTCACATGACAAATTTTTGGGCACAACACAGGGTTTTTCTCCTTGTGTGCCGCGCCACTAGCGCGACGCTTAGGATTGGGAGCTACAAATCACAAATGGCTTGAATTTTTGGATTCAACATGAAAAATCATGCCTGCTGGTGCATGGACAAGAAATTTGGGCATGATTTGAGTCCCCAGGAGGTCAAAAACACTCAAACAATGATCTCTCTACACCTATTTGGACACACAGGAAGAAGTCTTGGGAGAATGAAGTTTTGGAGGGGAAAATGAGCACCAAATTCAGAAATTCCACTTGGGTTAGAAATTAGATAGGCTAGGCTTTCCAACAAGCACACTTGGGCACAATTTGAACTACAATAGGTACCTCAAAGTCGCCTCCAAAGTGGCGTGGCACATATAGATTTGGGCGCAGTGCATATAGACAGAAAGGCCAAAATCGCTTCCGCTTCGTGACATTTTGATTTGCGACTTTCTCCAAGTGGGCCCACTCATTTACGCTACACTATTTTCAGCAGATAAGGCAAAGTTTAAATAATATTTTCACTAAAGGTTGGCTTCTATCCAAGTGGCAAAGGAAGGCGAGCAGTCACCCAAGCCATTTGTCATTATTGTAACGCTGCACCTATAACTAATGGTTGGCTTTCCATTTCCATTTTGTAATAATTTGAGAAACTTCCCAACTCTTAGTCTATTTATTGTATGCAAACCATTTGCAAAGGGTGGGTTGTAATTTCTGGGAGACTGTGGGAGAGAAACTCAGTTCTTCATTGTATATTTTGACAGAGAATTAATGAAAGGCAACAGCTTTGGTTCATGAGATTCGTGTGGTTGTGAGTGTAGCAAATGTGTTCTCTTTATGTTTCATATGTATTTCATTATGTTTCACAGTTCATTCATATTCATTTCCAGTGAAATTTTGTAAGTAAGAAAAGGTAGAATTCATGTTTATTGCTTTGCCTGTGGGAAAGTTTCACGTTGTGTTCTTATTCTGTTGAAAAAGATTCATGTGTTTATGCCCTTTTTCACCCTCCTAAACAATATTTCCATTCTGAAATATTTCAAATTTAATTGCTAGACTTTCTTCCTATCTTACCTCATGAAGTAATCTGTGCCTTTGTGTTAAGTTCTCTGCTCATACTATTCGCTGGTCCCATATATCCCAGAAACTCAGTAATTTATAAAAATTTGCCTCTTGTTTCCATATCTATTTACTAGCCTAAAATCAATAATTCATTGTAAGTCATCTGAGACCATTTCGTTTATTTATTCATTGAGCGTGACTCGGAGAGAGCCCTCTCCTGTTCTGGTAGGGCTAGCTACCAGACTGAGCGTGGTTTGTGGTTGCCCTAGATTTTTCCTTCCTTCAGCTTAAGGCGGATTTAGGTGCTAATACTTGTAAATGGGGATTCCCCCATTTCTATTGTAATCTCCTATTACAAATTAATAAAATATCACCTATTTTTCTATTCTCATCTTTTATGTGGCTAACGCAACCGTGATTAGAGATTTGGGCCCGCTCTTCTGATCAGGTGTTGCATCTTTGTATGTGCATTATTTGATAGTTTGTGTTTGCTATTATAGTTATTTTTTTCTTGTAATTGTTTCTCGAGTTTTGTAATTGATTTACTCTTACAGTCATGTTTTGAATCTTAGCCATGATCCCTTGGTCAGAACGGATTGTGTTCTTGCTGCTCCATATACCTTGTGTGTTCCCTTGAAAGGATAAACACCCGGATTGATAAATTAATGTCAGAATAGGGTGAATAAATCGTTCATACGTGGACACCAACATTTTTGCACCATTACCGGGGAGGCTAACAAGGTGCAAGTAATGATCCAGAGCAACCAGAGGGTCAATCTCTGGTCCTGGGGAGAGAAGGTGTTTTCTCACTCTGCTTCAGGTCTTGAGCATAGCTGTTATTTTTGTTTGTTTATTTTTTCTTTTCTATTGATTTTGGGCCACCCTCTTGTCCTAGGGAGGGAGGAGTCTTTTGACACCTTGCTTCAGATCTAGAAGTATTAGGTCTTCTTGAGGTTTGTGTTTGATTTTGGTTCTTGTTTCAGGGAGGGAGGTGTTGAAAAGTGTGCAACAAGAAATGTTAAATTTAGAATGTGATAAAAATAGACCTGCTAAAAATAGCATGTCTAAAAATAGTAGTTTGGCCAATGAGATCATTGGCCACATTGGGTGAGAGGTGAAACTGCTAAAAATAACATTTATGGGTCCCTTCCTATTTATAGTAGTCCCTAGTCTATCTATAGGAAGTAAAATTAATTTTGGTCTTAACAGCAGTGGAAAATTTTAATTAATTAATTTAGTTGAGTTAATTAGTTAAGGAAATACGAATTTGAAGTCTTTGTGAGAATGCACATGAGTTGTCCCACTGATTGAGGAATTTATCATTAATTTCCTCCACTAATTGAGGGAATAAGTATGATTTCTATAATGAGAGAATCAGTTGACTTAGTTCTAACTAGTCAAGTCTAGTTATATTATTTTAACAAGTTGTTAAAATAATAAAATATAGTTTGTTAATGCTTGCATGCATGTCACAACTATTATTTTAGATAACGGAGGATTCAGTCATGGATAATTGTTGCATGTCAGTTCTGTCAGAGACCCAGTTGAGATCACATGTGGGACAATGTACTATCAAATGCTTGGAAATTTCTAGTAAATATTCCTTGCATGGAGAAGGATCTATTATAGGAGATTGGAGGACTTGTGGCCTATATATTGAGGCCTAGGTAGTCCATGATTTTCATCTTCTGATTACAGATCATCAGAGTATAGAGAGAGTAGGATAGCTATTGAGTTGATTCTTTTTTTATGTTGAAGAGGATTTCCACTTGATTGATAATACAGTGTTGGGGTTTTATGCTGGTGCTTTCCCCAGTGATATATTCTGTGTTATGTGTGATTGATTTCTCTTGATCAGTTATGCATGTTTCTACTTGATGTTGCTCATGAATTCGATTATGCTTTAGCTTAATTTTTTGTAGAAGTAGAACAAGTATTATTCTTTAGGACATTGCATATATTGGTTTGTTTTATAGGTGAAATTTCTACAAATGTAACACAAAGACCCTGCGAAATGTGGGCGTGGAGCACGAGAGTCTAGGGTTGTCTACCCTAAAATAATGTAATTTAATGTAAGTTGTGTCGGCC
This sequence comes from Pinus taeda, assembly GCA_000404065.3. Lineage (NCBI taxonomy): Eukaryota > Viridiplantae > Streptophyta > Pinopsida > Pinales > Pinaceae > Pinus > Pinus taeda. The sequence goes on along the minus strand of APFE031007771.1, from coordinate 10,435 downwards.
TACCCATGGTCCGTGAACCATGGGATTGTATAAATAGAGTGGGGCTCTAAGTGTAAAGATAGTTTTTGGAAGCTTTGGTAAGTTGATAGATGCGAAGGCATGGTGAGAGGATAGAAGTGGATCTGAAGGTATAGGGTCGTAGTAGTAGATAGAGGCTCTGTAGCTGAGTGCGCAGAGGCGTAGTAGAGCCTGTAGCTGAGTGCGCGGGCCCTTGCAATTGAGTGCGTAGGGTGGAGTCGAATCTGTATTGAATTGAACTTGGAAGGCATCATTAATAAAGATAAGTTGGGCCCATGGGGCTTTGGATTGATGGTGAATGGGTGCACTGTTAAGGCACTCTTTGTGATAGGTCATCGGTTCAAATCCCTCATGGGTGCTTAGGTAGTATTATATAGAAAAAAAATAAAAATAAAGATAAGTTGGTTTGGCATATTGTGTATATGGTCCATATATCTATATTGGAATGTTATGTGTTGATGGTATCTATTTATTTATATGCACACACTTGTATGTATGCTTATGAATCGAAATCTTCTAAGTAATTAACAAACATACCCTAATTAAGGAAGACTTGGGTAATTAACACTAGTCGCACTATCGCTAGAGTTGCGGGAAGGCAGTCCCACAGAATGCCAGAAGCTTGTTGGTACACGTAATCCAGTAAGTGAGAAGATTGAATCACGTACCTATCTCCCATATCAGACATTCCCACGGTGTAGAAACCTGGTTCCAGCACCCTCCCACACTACTTCAGGTGAGACCTCAGTCTGCACTCCGCGGACTATTGCCGAAAGGGCCAGTAGTACCGGGATTTGCTTGGATAAACTCACTATTGAACCCGTGTCAGGCCCCACGTAGCCAACACAACCTTTCATTTAAAGACATCTCAAATCAAGAATATGGTTAAATTATCAAATATTTTCATAATTACACTTTCATGTAAAGTATCCAAAAAGATATAACTCAAATTTGTAAACTAGTGAAACTATGGAACCGCTATCAAATTTAAATTAAAAAAAAAAACAAAGATGCAAGGTCAATAAACCAAAAAGTTTAGCCAATCCTATTAAACTAATAAAAAAAAATCAAAATTGCCAACTCAAATCATCTCTATCAATTACATTTAACATGATAACTCATCTTCTAATGTTTAAAATGTTATGCTACAACTTAAAAATATAACTTCCCTCTTCTCAAATGAGAAGTGAGAAGTACTATAAGATCTATGGAAAACATATCCTCTTAAAGATAAAGAGGTTAGTCTCATGGTGTAAACTCTACATTCAAATACCTTTAAGAGGTTAGTCTCATGTTGTAAACTCTACCTTCAAATAAACAAGGACATTCATGCCCAAATCTAAAAAGTCAACCAAGTCAGGGGTGCTTTAATTGAGCGTCAATTTCATTCATGCCCAAATATAAAAATTCAACTAAATCATATGTAAAAATGCAGTTGTCTATAACGCGACTTTTTGAAAGCTTTTCCGGCGGATTTTTCCGGTCAAAATCCGGCAGCAATTCATTGGAATCCCAAGTTTGATAGCTAGTTTCTGCACAATCAAAGGCTCACAGGGGTTTTTCAGGGCGCTCAATCCAAATATGCAGTTAAAAAACCATTTTAACTGCTAAAAATCAAGATTTAACCTCATTTCTTCCGCCGGATTCCGTCACCGGAATCTCCAAAATGTCGCATTATAGACAACTCCATTCAGTTAATACTTTTAATATTCCGACCACTCCATAGCTATCTTAATTTCCAACACCTTTGACAGCCGACACCTTGAAGCTAAGATAAGTGGTGGATAAGACATGAACTTAAATGCATTCAATGCTACCTCCCCACCAAAGGATTTCAAAATTCAAATGCTTTCCCGCTTGATTTCAAATTGAAAAATTGCTCACGGAATTTCTAAACAGGTTGTTAAATAAGGGAATAGATGGTTCTCTACTTCATTTTGAGCTTCTTGCACATGGGCAACAGGTTGTTGAATAGGGGAATAGATGCCTCTCTACTTAATTTTGACCTTCTCCTGTACCAGTGTTGGCACCGTCCCCCATACAACAACATCCAAAGCAACTCCAAAATGGACACAAGCAAGTGGCTCCTCATGGCGAGATATCTTCTCCATCTGAAGGTTGCGGCTACGAGTGATCTTTCTCTAGTTGGGGGTTGTGGATCAAGTGTAGGAATTCAAGCTATGTAAGCTTCCTTCACAGCCTCACTAAAATCCCCTCCAATACCATATTATGATCTCAACACTTTTAAAATTTACATTGGAAATAAAAACCTAATTTACTTGATTCCATTTCCTTTTAATTGATGTTATTTTGAAGTTAAGGATACATAGCAATAGCGTCGAAGGCAAAAAGTAGAATATTAATTCGAGCATAACCAAAACAAGTCATAGCAAGCCGTTGATACGGTTATTAAAAGAGGTTTTGGATGTTAGATCCTGTAATGGATTACCATATCCTGGAAGAAGATCACTTTCATGAGGAAGATGTAGCCATACAAATTACCATATCTTGGAAGAACATCACTTTCATGAGAACGATGTAGGCATAATGAGAAAATATTCTTAAGGTTGATTCAACTAATTCCAACCGAGTAACAAATTAAGTTGTTCGTTTCAATTTCAAATATAAATATTTCATGATGTGCAAGTCCATCAAACTCTCTTGTTAGGAAAAGATGTACTATGGATACATTTACATATCATTTTATTAATTATTATTCAAGGAATTGCTATTGAATTTGTGCGTTTGAAGTTGTTGCTTGAGATAAAATGCATTGTGTATGACCATATTACACTTGATCCATAAAATTGGCCTTAATTTTACATGTTGGTTTCCCAATAAGTTACCACTTAGACTCGTTGACTACTATAATTCTAAAAACAAAAGCTAATTCTAAATACAAGTAGGACATTGATGAATTCTCGAGCCTAATACAAATGTGTAAACTATTCACAATCTATTGAAAATTATTCGATTCACATCATATTTTTATGTGGAAGGACTTTCTCTATTCAATTCTTGAAAGAAAATTTTTGATAATAAAAACATCTACCCATAAAACCATTTTTAATTATATTTTAAATTTCTACAGATCTTTGGATATAAATTAGTTGGCAATATTTTTTTGAAATTGTAACATTTTTAATTATATTTTAAATTTCTACAGGTCCTTAGATATAAATTAGTTTTAAATATTTTTTTGAAATTGTTGCTTCAAATCCTGTGTCAATTCTTTTCATCAAGAGACTACTTTTATATGCCGAATGTTATAGTGATTTGGATCAAAATTAATCTCATATGAGGAAGAACCTAACTTTTTTTATTCGAGAACTTCAAAGTAATTTTTTTGACAAATTAACTATGCAATAAAAAAATTATTCATTTATTACCAAAGCTAACTTAACTTTTAATAATAGTAGTACATGATTGAAGTTAGAGGATTCCAAAATGCAAAAGTTCTCTCTTTCCTAAAACTTGTAAGACCTTTTTGTCCGTAAATAAAGCAAGAGATATTTTTACGATGAAATGGACAAAATCAAGGTGAAGATTTCCTATATCAAATAATTTATTTATTACTTATTTGAAATCGTGGTAATTCGTATCAGATAGTTTTCCTATATATTAATCAGACAAAGAATACACTGTCAAATATATTATTTTGAAATTGTTTTTTGAAATTAAACTGGTTTTTTTAAAGATCCTATTACAGTATACGTAGTCATAATAATATATTGAGTTAAACTATTTTTTTAAAGGGTGTTATTACACTATACGTAGTCATAAGAATATGTTTAGTTAAATTTGTTTAGTCCCTTGTTTAGTTAGATTTACATTATACCTAGTCATAAGAATAACAAGGTTTTTCAATAAATAAAATAAAGGAGGGTAAAATATTTATCAATTTTTAATTGTAATATGCCAAGTCACTCTGTAATACTCACTTTTCTTTTTAGTTTGACTTCATAAGTTCACAAAAAAAAAATATTGTAAATACATTGTTTTATGGCAAGGTTCTATGTGGCCATGGAATGTAAAGCTCTTGTTTGTTAATTAAAAACTCTTCATCTTGTTTGGTATTTAAAATAGTGAAGTATTTAAATCATGCCTACCATATTGTTTAGAAAAAAAACATTGTGAACTACAATTGCTTTGATTGATGAGTATAAAATTTGTAAAAAAAATTATAATAATTCAAATTAGTATAAAACTTAGATACCAACACACTTTCCTCTTGAAATATCCAAGACAAGTGAGAGGTGGTATACTGCAACTTTTAGATTTTGAATTTAAATTTGAAACTCAAACAAACTACCCCATCACATTTAATATTTAAAATACCTTGCTAACTCACCATATCACTTACTCAACCATTTGGAAAAATGGATGACCAAAATATGGCAGGAAGAGGAGGTTGGAAAAGTTCCAAGAATATCAATACCATGCATACCTACATCTGGATAACATAGTCTTAAGGACTCTTTATCTTGGTGGATAGTTCTCATCATTCTCCAATTTCTCATCAGTTAAATAATGGATACATTGAAAAGATAGATTTTGGAATCAATTCAAGAAAAACTAGGACCTTAATAATTAGAGCCAATGGGAAATGTAACCCATAGTAACTCTAACCAATGAGAAATATTACCACAATGACTCTAACTGGAAAGAACTTTGATCAATGAATGAATAAAATGATTATAGGTCATTGTTCATACTAGTTCCCTCATCAAGTGATTCCCTATAATTACGACTAATAGAAATTGAATATAGTTCTTGTGAGTCAAGGTTCCTAACTAACAAAGGAATTATTCCCTAGTCATAGTTTAATGTCATAGTCAAAGCTCCCACATCATAATTCTTGTTTTCATGATTCTTGTAAAATAAATTCATAGTTCCTAATTGACAAGGGAACTATGAACAAGAAAGAAATGCTTCCTAAGGTCATAATTCATGAGGGTCAAAGTTCTCAAGGTCATAGTTACTATGTGTCATAATTCCTAGGGGTTAAAGTTCTCAAGTTCATTGTTCTTATGTGTCATAGTTACTATGGTCATAGTTCTTGTGGGTCGTGTTTTCTATTTGTTATAGATACCAATGATAAGAAATCTCATAAAATTTCTTCAATGGGAGTCGATGAAGTGCCTGTTGGAAAATGAGAGAGGGAGGGAAATATAAATAGAGAGAGAGAGAGAGAGAGAGTAGAAAATGTGTAAATGGAAATAGAGAAATAGAGTGTTGGGAATAAATTAGTCATAATGGTATAAACATCAATTACATCCATATGATTCCATTCCATCAAATTCCACAATACGAGGGTTTTCAAATTCCACAAAAGCAGTGTTTTCAAATTTCACAAAACTAAGGTCTTGAAATTTCACTTCAATATACATTGACAGACATCGCCAACTTGTGATTCATGGTCAATATGGTGTGTTTACTCACATTTTCTAATTATGCACTCAATGTTGAACTCACTATGTTGGAGTTTCCACATTCCACATTGCTATGGTTTTCAAATTCCATGAAGAAAGGGTTTTCATAGTGCATAAAACTATGGTTTTCAAATTGCATAATTATATTTCCTAATAATGCACACACACTTTTAATCCATGCTAAGCAGGTAGCCTCGTTGGGGTCCTAGTTGGTACCTTGGGCCTTACAAAGCCTAAACAACTAGGAACACATGTGAATTCCTAAGAACAAGCACACATTCTTGTGGGATTCTGTTCCTCATGATAGCCCCATTTCCACTTTTGGGGTAATCATTCTTGTGCAAGTGCACTTAGTTGATTCTCACTAGTTTTTTCAATTATACATAATCCTTCTAAAGCTCTCATTATAAAATTTCTCACAAAATTCCTTCATACACTTCATGCTAGGTGTTTTCTCATTACTCTACATAGTTTCTTTCTTTCACCACATATGAAGTCATTTCCACACATATGTGATTCCACAACCACTTGCCACATGCTTATTTACAATATAACAATAGAGTGCTAAGTTATTTCATCATGACTATTCCCTAATTAAAAAAGCCTCCACCATGTTCTAGTTGATTTCTTACACTTGTTTGAGAAACTTCCACATATTTAACTTTATGTATCTATATATTACTCTTTTATGTTTATCTCATCATTCTAGATTGGTCTTGGTTATGAGCACTACAATAGGTTATCATCATTCATTTCTTAAAACCCCCATTTCTTTATACTTATTTTTCTATCTTCTCATAGGTTTGTATTCTTTGAGGGGTAAGTTTCTTCCAATTTTGACTTCATTCATATGTAATTTACAAAATTGTGATACTATTTCCCATTTATAATTTATCTTATTTCAGACTGAATTATTATAGTGTTCTTCATCTATCTCAATGCTTTCATAGTGGAAGAATTAAATAAATCAACTTATACAGTATTTTTTATGAATGGGTCCTAATTTGGGTATGAATTCTTCCAAAGCCATTTTGAGGCATTAAACATTTTTTTCTAGGGTAAAAAATTATCGTTTGTTTGAGACCATATGGTACTTGAAATTTGCTTGAAAAATTTATGCCTCTCGCAAGTTCATCTACCCTATTGACCACCATGTTATAATTCGATGTCACGTTAATCCCCATTACTCATGCATATGGGGCTAGCCATATGTGTAATTTAAAAAAGACTCGAGAATGTACTAAATCATAAGTCTAGTTGAGGGTTGAGGGAGTCAAACTTTTCATATAGTTATCTATTGGGTTATGTTAAATACTAGGATGCTAGGAGGAGTAGGGATTACATTTCATATTATTATAATCTCTTCCATATTTGGGCAAAGAAATTGGGAGTGGGATGTTAGAGGGAAAAAAAATGGCTTAAGATTTTGTAGCAACTTAATAAGCCATAGGTCTTAGGTAACTCTATAGAGAGTACCTATTTCTTTGTATCTACACATTTTTCCATACTAGAGAATAGTGATCAAAGCAACCTCACCTTCTAGCTAGGTTTCTCCCATAAGGGTTTCCCAAGGGAAAAATTGTGCTTACCTTGATTAGGGAACAAATAGTGTCTTCTTTACTACCACATGTTACATCAATCAGTTGAACATATTATGTGATTGTATCTTACTTCATCTTTGATGTTCTTTTCATAATGTCCATGACTAGGCTTTTATCTCCATTCTTCCCATCTTCAAAATGCAACATCCTCAAAGAAAGAAAATCCAGTAACCATGATTAGGAGTTATGCTCAACAAATATATTGAATCCATTTATATTTGAACCAATCATTCATATCAACTGGAATTGCATTTTCAACCTCTACCATGATCATGAAAAGTTTCTGTAAAAATCACATCATCGGAGTTTTGTTGATGCATTTTGAACCATCCAGTGTGGTTCATTGCTAGAAAAAAGATGAAGACCCAGATCTTGGCATCAAGTTAAATAGATGGAGAGAAAAATTTCAGTCGTTATAATATAACAGTTAGATATGACTAAATAAATAATATTTTAATATAAGGAAATAATTGTTAGAATATAGTTGTTAATATTGGCCATGATTGCCAAGTTGTTACTCTCATTAATCGTATTAGAAGATTCTATTATGAGGACAAGTATAAAAGACAAATAATACATAAAATAATTACCAAAATCTATTTTCCCACACAATACAACTATTTATTGGTCGTATCTATATTTCGTTGCCCTTGTAGCACTAAATAAGGTTCCAAATTCCTTTATCCTCCCTTAATTAACTATATAAACCTCATTGTGTCTAAAATGTAACAATAAACCTTTATATTCACATAAAGTTATTCATATTCGTGAAGTCATATGATTTAAATTTACTTTTATTTTTTGAATAGTTATACATATTTATGAATATTAACCAAATTATCCTCATCATAACTTAGTCCACAACAGTAAAATTAATATTTATACAAGAATATAAATCACAATAGACATTAATGTAAAAGTGTTTCCCAAAAATTTCATATGAAAACATTAACTTCTTACATATTAATTTGTTGCATGTCTTACTTTTTTGAATTTGTTATAGAATATTTGAATTATTTTTAATCATTATTCCGAATTGTGGAATATGCAATTCTCTAACTTTAAAATGTTGTTAAAACCATTACACTAAATTATATCTTAAAAAATATCATATAAACACATTACCAATTAAATAAAAATAGAAATAAAATAAATCTCATTTAAAAATATTATTAGTTAAATGAAAATAAAAATAAAACACAAAAACATTACCAATTATACTTTACCAAATGCATCATGAAAACATATAAATCATAATCATTGGAAAAAATCTTAAAAGAACATTACCAAGTGAAAAGATATCACAAGAGATCAATAAAAAGGTACGGGTTCAGCTTATAAATAATTTATTTTCCTCTTTTAATTTTATTTCAATATTTTATTTAATCACTAGGTATCTTATATATAAGAAGAAGTTATACAATATGGATGCAAATGAGTTTCCTAAAATTGCTTATATCTTTAGCCAAAACCTCCACCATCGATTAAAGTGAGGATGGCATAAGGATGCCCAGTCTTCGCTAGACCATTGGGGAATAAAAAGGAGATCATCTTACATAATTCAAATAATATCAAAAATAATATTGCTTCCAAATTTAAAGAGAAATTGTGGGAAAATAAAGAGTTGGAGGGAAAAAATAAAACTACAATATTATGAGGTGATCAACACCAATTAGGAAAACAATTGCTTCCAAATTTAAAGAAAGATTGTGGAAAAAAAAAGATTTAGAGGGAAAAAAGGAAAGTGCAATATTATAAGGAGGTGATCACCCCAATCTGGAAAACCAAAATTATCTCTCTGCCTTGACTAGTGTTAAGATGAAAATGAACATTTCCAATATTAGAACCAATTCTAATGAGCTCCATAATGAAATTAAGCATTGGTGAACTCTCAAAACAACGTGGGATGAAAGAGTTTGTCACTTATGTAGGCATTAATGAATTCTAAAAACAACTTGAAATGAAAGATTTTGTCACAAATAATAGGAGGGTTGAAGATAAAAAAACATTTCACTTAGATTGTCCATCTTATATTCACATGAAAGAGTTTTCCACCAAGCCTAGGAGGGTTGAATCTTGTACTCACATTAAAAAACTCTCTTAGATTTTCCATCTTATACTCACATTCAATCCCATTCAACCTTATAGGAATTACTAGTCAGGCATTCAACTTGTTCAAAATTTTCCACACAGTCTAACATATCTTCAAATACTAGAACTCATATGGAGGGGGAATTAAACCCACTAGCTACCACTAG
>APFE031007769.1:15142-33886 GCA_000404065.3 Pinus taeda | reverse complement strand
GTTCCCAAGGTCTGATGATGGGCTTGGGAAGTGCAGATTGAGTTTCTGCATCTGCATGTAAAACTACTGCTTTATTTGAATGAACATGAACATTATTGACTTGCTGTTTATGGGAGTCTGTTTCAATCTTCTGAACAGAAACAGGTTCAGAAAGATGACTCCATTGTTGTAGTTCTTCTTGCTGTAGCTGTGATTCAAGCTGCAAAAACTCAATATTCTCATGTGCAGTTTGCAGAGAGGTTTGGATGTCAAAGAGAGTTTCTTTGTTAACTTTGACCATCTCATCAATAGTGGAATGAATTAGGATATTCAATAACTTTAATGCATCTTCAAGTCTGGCCATTTTTCTTCAATGTCACTTAAAAAACACAACTGAGGCAGCAACAACTACTCTATCCACAGCCTCCTTAAAGAAAAAGGAATGAAAATTGATAATGATTGCTATTGCAAAAATCTTATTTGCTTCTTTCAGTCGTATGGTTTGTAAGACAATTAACTACCGGCTGCACTAAGTTCCAACGCACTTCACATTAAAAGGGGAAACCTTTAGCATAAAAAATACGAGCCATAATAGGCTTGAGCAGGACTGAATATCTGTAATATTAAATTTTAATTGTTGCATAATAACAGAATCTCAGTACCACTAAAAGAAGCACTCGTACAAGTCTCCATAAACTCCAATAATAACTGTGAATCTGGATTGTGATACAAAACCAGATGAATCTACCATATGGAGAAATTGTGATTAATGCAGATAAAACATTGATAAGCCAATAATGCCCACTAGCAGCTCAGATCCTGAATTCCAACAGCCTATGAAATTGAAAAGCTCGTCATACGACTATGCAGCTGCTCCACGGCGGTGCTATTCCAGCCAATTGCTATGATGGTGTAAGAAAGGTCCTCGGACTTCAAGCCTTCCAATATTAATAACTTGCATCCTCGTTCATGGGCAATATTTTTTCTGCTACATGTAACTCTTTTGGATTAAATTTATCTTTTGGAATAAATTTAAGAGTAATGGGCTTCCCACAAATGTTGGCAAAAAATTACAATGGCAGAGAAACAGTCCTCTCACTTTTCAGCTCTCGGCCTTCCGATCTACATCACCAAACTCATGCTGCACAGGTCGATTTCACCTAAGGTCCAATCCGTCAGCCTTTCATTCAAATTAATTTGCTTTCGCCTTCGCCGTTGATGTCACAGGGGAATATTATTAATTCTGGTTCAATTTTGAAACATCACAAGACAGCTACACAATTGGAGATCTGATGGATAAGGCCGAATTAGCATGGGGTTCCACTGTGGCCAGCTTAAAATACACGTTTCGGAGATACTGAGAGAAAAAACAAAGGTTGACACAAAGCCTCAACAAGGACCCGACTCTTCAATCGACGCCTCCACGCTTCTATGAGCAGTTCTCCAAGCGGCTATCGAGTGGTCTTCTCTTATCCCTGAACTTGTCCCTGAACTCAACCATTTGATGCCAACATCTAGAATCTGTTAATGGAAGAGTGGGTTAAAGCAATCTCGATGAGAATGAGATCTGGTCCACACTGCAAAGTAAAAGTGCCATGTATCTCTGTATTTATCTGTTCATACAGGCAATTTGATTGATAACATCGCCGAATAGTTTTGGGGAGTTGCAGAGCGATTTGGGTACGGGTGTCCTCTGTCGCTTGTTCATATTTGCAAATTCCCAATACACAGTATACCATTTCTAACGCTCATAACGCCGCTCCTCCAGTGGTTGCTACAGAAAAGCTCTTATAATGCTTTCATCAATCCTTCTCCCTACATCACTTTCTCATGCTTCTTCTTCAGCAGAAGACATCTCTTCCAACAGCCTTCGAACAGTACCCCATGTTAGCATACAAAAAGTTCCTACAGAGACTCTGGATCTCGATCTGGATAGCATAATCCACCATATGTTTCATCTTTTGAAATTCATCAACAAGAACGATATCTTTACAGATCAGTGTTCTACTTCTAATTCAGCAAAGACAATCGATTGGAGTCTCCTGAAGGAAATAAGGCATGCACACTCGGTTACTGCAGGGCTTCTAAACATTTTGCAAAGATTCGAAACTGTTTTAGCCCATCGAAGTGAGTGGTTTGATCTCTTGGAGGAAATTAATGGATTATTCAAATATCTTCGGCATCCTACTGAACGATCGACGCCTCCTCGACTTGGCTTGGCGCTTAACTTCGGGCTAGCCACACGTAGGTTTCATCACAGGTGCAATACGCAGGTTTCATACCATACACAGGTTTCATCACAGGTTTCATACCATACGCAATACGCAGGTTTCAAACGTTACATACCTTGTCCAGAAAGCTCAGCGTAATAGATGCGGCGAGTGTAACAGAAGGGGCAGCAGACAGCGATATTATTGAAATTCTCCGACCTCCCTCAGCAACGTGCGTTGAATGAAAAAACGTCAGAGTAGCGTTCAGGACTGAGCAGCGCTCAGGACAGCAGGGGTTACAACTATTTCTGGGACCTGTGCGTTTCCTTCAGAAATTAGGTATGCAGCTTCAGGCAGGCAGGCAGGCAGGCGCTCTTCAGGTAATGAAGACTAGGCCAGCACTATTCAAGGCAACTCAGATGAGTTGCTCAGGGAAAACAGGCCACTCATCATGGCTCTGATACCATGTTAGACACACATGGTGAGGGAGAACAATTAGGAAAGATAAAGCATGCATTGCATTTTTTATTAACAATCTGATATACATTTATAGTACATTTGGTGACCATTGGGATTCACATCCCAAGGTCTCTTGGACTGCTTTGTCCATTCGGCTTCCACGCCAACCCTTTAGGATTAGGTGTCCAACAATATATATGTGTGTGTGTGTGTGTGTATCCCAGAGGGATAACATAATTTAATCTACCTAATATGTAGTTACTAGTAAATTTTTTGGAGTCTATGGCTTATTCTCTTCTCCATAAACCTCACTTTTTAGAGATTTCACATTACTCCAATCACCAATTACCTTGCCCTCAGATAATGTACAGTAATATAATTGTTCTTTTAAAATGTTTTTTTTAATTATTTTTTTAATTAATATAATACTTATTGAATGGAAATAATAAAAACTGTTTTTTTTAAGCTATTTTTATTAAAGTTTATTGAAACTAGTTTTAATAGTAAAGTGGTATAAATTTAAATTTTAATTCTCTTCATTGATTTTTCAATTTTTAAGATATTAGAATATATAAAATCATATTTAAATATCAAAATTATTTTCAATTATTTATAGAATCGAGAAGTATTGTGTTTTGACTGAATAATATATTTTAGCATGAAAATTTCCCGTCATTAATTTGATGTTGTTGTTAGCTTCATAGTTTATAACTTCATTATAAACTATTTATTGTATAACAAACCTAATATATAGTTTACCAAAAGCTTACAGCAACATGAATAATCTATATTGTTTTTATGTTGTCTCTATCATATATTTTAATAAATGGAATAGATTTATGTTTTGAATTTTATTATTTTTTTCATATTTAGATTGTAGGTAGTTTAATGGTTAATTATAAAAGAATATTAAAATTTAATATAAATTTTAGTAACTAAATTTATTATATATTTTTAATTTAATGAGGAAGGTGTTGTCATGTAAGATAATGTTAGTATAGATTATATTAAAAAAATATTCCTATTAAAAAATAGAAAAAACAATGTCTACAAAGTTTTGGATAGACATTGATTGGGTGCTCTCTTAAAGCACTCTTTGATGTATAGTTACCGGTTTGATGTTAAAGTTATCAGTTCAATTTCGTTCAATTACCCGGAGTGATGTATTGGACATGATGAAGATGTAGTCCTCCCAAATATATATAATCTACATGTTGCATTAAAGAACATGATGAAGATGTAGTCCTCCCAAATATATATAATATACATGTTGCATTAAAAAATTGAAATAACGATGATTCATATTTTTACATTTACAAGCAATTCTTTTATTAAGTTGTTTTTTTTTTTTTTTGTCTCAAAGATGTTTTACAATTCAGTGTGGGGAAATATTGCCAAGATAAATTAAGTTAAGGTTACATAACATTAAAAAAAATTAATAAAGAAATACTTACATGAAAAAGAGGGATAAATTAAGTTACGATTACATGACATTAAAAAAAATTAATAAAAAAATAATTAAATTAAAAAGAGGAAAAGCAGCTCAATTGGTTAGAGAACCCAAAGGTTTACTAGTATATAATGCTCAAATCCCCCAATTGTGACCTAGCTTATGAAGAGGAGGACGGGCCATACTAGTAGTTAGTAGTTTGTAGGTAAAATGGATATGTTAGTCCATCTAAATCTATTGGTGTAATTCTCTTTCTTGGAGTTGTTTTAACTCTATTGTGGGCTATTTTGGCATAGAGGAAGTGGGTTGGCTTTGATATATTGGATATCAATTTCATTTGTTAATGAAGAAATTGTTGGATGTTCATTCATTTTGAAGGTTGTGCTATTATTTTCTTTGTATTGATTGTTTCATGGTACATTTTGATGACGATTACTGGATGTGAAATTGTATGTTTAGGAAGATCTGTTCAATGCTTTTATATTATAAAAACCATAAAAACTCCATGCCCAAATAATTTGATCTGAGATTTGCATTTAAGGATGATGATCCAGTGGTTTGGTTATTATATATATATCTAATATATACTATATATATATTACTATATAGACATTTATGTAGGTAAGAAACACTATATAAACGATTGTTATAGAACATTATTCTATTATATATTATTTATATATAGATATATTCATATTCTAATTTAATCTGTCTAACATGTAATTACTATTCTGTGAGGTTTACGATTTATCCTCTTTTTCATAAACCTCACTTTTTATAGATTTCACATTACTTTAATCACCAATTACTTTACCTTTAAAATGATGTAAAATAATATAATTATTCTTTTATTCGTTTTTTTAATTATTTTTTTAATTAGTATAATGCTTATTGAATGAAATAATATATTAAACTTGTTTTTAATAATAAAGTGTATAAAATTTGAATTTCCATTCTCTAAATTGATTTTTCAATTTTTAAAATAATAGAATATATAAAATCATATTTAAATATCAAAATTATTTTTGAATTGTTTATAGAATTAAGAAGTATTGCGTTTTGACTGAATAATATATTTTAGCATGAAAATATGCAGTGATTAACTTGATGTTGTTGTACAGTTATAAACTCTCTATTGTATAACAAACAAAATATATAGTTTACCAAAATCTTACAACATGAATAATCGATATTGTTTTTCTATTGTCTTTATCATATATTTTAATTAATGGAATACAATTTTTTTGAATTTTATTATTATTTTTAAATTTTTAGATTGTAGGTAGCTTAATTGTTAATCATGAAAGAATATTAATAATTGAATATAATTTAAGTAATTTTTTTTTTTTTTTTTTTTAATTTAATGAGGAAGGTGTGGTCATGTAAGATAATGTTAGTATAGATTATATTAAAAAAAATATTTTTATTAAAAATTAGAAAAAACAATATCTATGGGGTCTTGGATAGATGGTGATTGGGTGCACTCTTTGATGTTAAGTCACAGGTTCAATTTCATTCAATTCCTTTTAAGAAACAATGTCCACGAGTGCTTTGCTAAGGCACTCCTTGATGTTAAGTCACCCGGGTGCTTTGTTAAGACACTCCTTGATGTTAAGTCATTGGGTGATTGGGTGCTTTGTTAAGGCACTCTTTGATGTCAAATCACCGGTTCAATTCCATTCAATTCCTCGTAAAAAACAATGTCCATGAGTGCTCTGTTAAGACACTCCTTGATGTTAAGTCACTTGGGTGCAAGACACTCCTTGATGTTAAGTCACCGGTTCAATTCCATTCAATTCCCTGCCGTGATTGGGGTGATGTATTGGACATGATGAAGATGTAGTCCTCCCAAGTATACATAATCTACATGTTGCATGTATTGGACATGATGAAGATGTAGTCCTCCCAAATATATATAATCTACATGTTGCATTAAAAAATTAAAATAATGATGATTCATATTTTTAACTCTGATATCTTAGAATCACAATTTTATATTTAAAATTACAAGAAATCCTTTTATTAAGTTGTTTTTTTTTAATCTTTGTCTCAAAGATGTTTTACAATTCAGTGTGTGGAAATGTTGTCAAGGTAAATTAAGTTAGGGCTAGATAGCATTACATTAAAAAATAATAGAAAATTACTTAAATTAAAAAGAAGAAAAGCAACTCAATTGGTTAGAGACCCCAAAGGTTTACTAGTATATAAGGCTCAAATCCCCCCAATTGTGACCTAGCTTATGGAGAGGAGGAAGGGCCATAGAGTCCACAGGTTTACTAGTAGTTAATAGGTTGTTGGATTCCTCTGGGATACAAAAAAGAAGAAGAAGAAGAAGAAAAATACCTTTAAAATTTGGCTTACAACATTTGTTATATTGCAATTTTGTTTTTATTGATAACAATAAGTTGTTTATTTTAATTAATAATATGAATATCACATTAAAAATTAAAATTGTGTTGATTCGTATTCTTAATCATGATATTAGAACTTCTATTTAATTTAATCAATAAATATATAAATACTTAATATTTACAATAAACTCTTATTGTACTTTTTATAGCCAACTAGGGGTATGGTTTGACTCCAACCTTTAACTAGAGTTACACATGTAATCCTTCTAGAGTCTTTTCCATAGTACCCATGTGGTTGGCCCATTTTCCATGAGTAGTAGAGGCTAATGTCATAGCCATTTTATTGCACCCCACTATGTTTGTAAATATAACATTGTATTGCTAGCTTGGGAGCCAAAACTGCTTAAAGCAAAACTATGTGAACACTTGAAGAATGAATGTAAATTTAATGACAGGCATGAACAGACAAACAAATAGATCCTTAGTCTGAGGGGGAGGGCTCATTTTGTGTCGTGAGTAAGCCTATAATCAGTGTCCTTGATTGTTTGCAACCCATACCCAGTTGCATTAAATTCCCAACACCCTACTTGACCACTCAACCATCGATGCTCACAAAAATTGAAGAGATGGGATGGGGTAATGGGTAGAGTTCGATGCTCATTCCTACTTCCCCTCATGGATCAAGGTTGGGGAACTAGGGCCTCGGGAAAAAATATGGGGAGTCTATGGGAAAGGAAACAAAAGGAGATGGGGGAAGAAGTGGGAGGGGATTAGTGAAAAACTTAGTACACAACAATGAAAAGCAATTGGTTGTAGGAGAAAATTCCCTAGAGGATATTAAGCTGGGAGTGAACGAAGCAAAGCAAGATACTGTGACTCAGCTTGTACTTAGAAAATTGGGTTGTTATCCCCTATTTTTTTGCTCTTGAGGCCATTGCGCTTCGTTTATTTAATATTGAATGGTCAGTGGGAAGCTCATTGGATGATCGAATAACCATGGTGCTTTCTGGTGAGCTCCATTATTGCAGCGATAATGTTGCAACTCCTGGGGCTTTCTTCTTTACTTTTATCAACCCAATACTTCGTAACAAACTTGGAAGCGATGGTGTTGTATGCACAAGTACTAGCTCTTACTGCAGGTTGTCACTTGGTCAGCTCGCGCAAGTTTGCTAGGAGCTTAAGCCAACTTCTATGAGTTCTCAAAAGAAGCTTTTAACTATGATGAAAGAAAACTAACTCTACAGGGACTATTCTATTTGTAGAAAGAGAAGGAAAACTTAAATGTAACACAAACCCTAGCAAACCCTAGCGAACCCTAATTTACCTATTAACCCTACTTTTGCAAGAAAAGAGATAAAAACTGAGGAAATGAGTGCCATTGACTACTAAAAAGGTAAATTGCATTTATTCAAGCTACTTTTGAGAAGAAATGAGAAGAAAACATCTTTTTGTGCTTTTGAGTGTTTTTATGTGGAATTATTATGCTTGTGATTTATCTGGTTGTGATTGTGCAGAGGTTTGGTGGCAAAGGAAGATGGAGTTGGATCTTGCAGAGGGTGAAGAAGGTGTGGAGAGGTCCTAAGAAGCCCTAGTATGCTTCTGAAGACTTCCATTGCATTCAGACTTCGAAAAATCACTCACCAGAAATTCTACGGGAGACTGTAGGGGATCTACAGGAGGAGGTCGAGAGCTATTTTTGAAGTTTTGAAGATGGAAAAATGATGGGAAAGGGAAACTGAAGGCTAGATGAAGATGTTTAGGTGTCTAGAACTTGCCAAGGAAGATCAAGAACGAACGCAATGGATGGATTTGTTCAAATGGCAAGGAAGCAACTTTATGGAGAAAAATGCAGAAATTAGGGAAGATTGGTGAAATGTTGCAAATGACTTGGGAGATATATGAGAAGTGAGCAGGTGCTGGATGATTTATGGATGGATGGTGAGTTGAGGTGTTCTGCAAGAGATCTGCATATCTACTTACAAAAAATATTCAAAGAAAGAACTAAAAACTAAAATTTCTCTAGCTTGACCTAATTTCTGACCTAAAAACAGAAAATGCTAAATAGTAACCTATGAACAGAAAAGCATGTGGAGAAAACTATGGAAAAAGAAGAGGAACTGATCTAAGCAACTGAATCTGAACTAATATCAACCTTCCCAAATCAATTTATCACACTAGTCGTTGCATGGAAGAGCAAAAACTATGTTTTTGGTGGCAGCAGTAGTGCCTTGACCTTAGATCATAGTCCTAGGAAGGGAGAAAGGAGATCAGAGCTTGTTGTTGGCCTTTTTGAATCTTATTCTATCACCGCAATAACCTGCTTAAGCAACTGAAACAAAAACAACTATACTGACCATCAAAAGCAACCTAATCTAACAAAATAAAATGAATCTATGCAATAAAAATTAACTCATGAACTGAAGCAAAAACATATAAGTACACAGTAGGAGGTGCTAGGTAGCTTGGGTTGGGCCGTAACCTAAGAGCTTTAGCCATTTGAAAGAGATAAAAGCTGGCTCAAAAACTGTTTCATCTTCATTATAAAAATAATAGTTACATTACATAAATTGTTCTAAAAAAGGAACTCGAAAATGAGCTGAACACAATGCTGCAAAAAAGTGCAAAAATCTACTAATAACTGGCTAACCTACTGAGGCTCTAAGCCTCATTATTTATACAAATGGAGTCCTCCAACAGTCCTCCTAAAATTAAGGAACTTGGCTTCCTCGAACTGGAGATAAACAACAATCCTACTTTACTTGCTCGGTTGCCCCTTGGAATCATCAATGTGGAACCTTGTGCTTTGAGTTGCTGATGGAGGATTCGAGGAAAGGGGTCATAAATGAAGGAGACACCCCCCTATAAGTCCTCTTCACTGTTTTCCTTGAGTTTTGGCTGCCATTTGCTCATAAATCCCTTGATAAGAGATTCACGACCCTCTTATCATGCTTGTTTGGAATACTGGGGTTCCCGATCACAAACTTATCTTTTCCAGAATTATCACTTGTAGCATTATCATTATTAATAATTCCATAGTTTGTATTATCTTTAGCTTCAAGCTCTTTACCTTCTAAGCCGCTCTTGTTTTTATTTATATTATATGAGTTACCTCCTGCCTGCTCCAAGTTGCAGTTGGAATCCAAGCTGTTGATGATGCCTGCGTTATTGCAGCTGGTATCACCCCCAGCGCAGTTGGTATTGTTTTTAATACTTTCAGCGATTGAGTTAAGATCTTTACCAACCTCGTTACCAACAAATTTAGAAATATCCACGTTCTTAATAGCTGCTGAAATTGTTGACATCGTTGTTGGGATTTTGGGCAGCATAGCTGGAGCCACTGTTGGTGGAGGGACACCGTAGGGTTCCACGCAGTTCACATTGTTAATCATTTTAATGTTGTTGGAGTCCACACTGTTCATTTTAATG
Source organism: Pinus taeda (assembly GCA_000404065.3). Classification (NCBI taxonomy): domain Eukaryota; kingdom Viridiplantae; phylum Streptophyta; class Pinopsida; order Pinales; family Pinaceae; genus Pinus; species Pinus taeda. The sequence goes on along the minus strand of APFE031007769.1, from coordinate 24,011 downwards.
CTGTTGGAGTCCACATTGTTAATCATTTTAATGCTGTAGGGTTCCACGCAGTTCACATTGTTAATTTTAATGTTGTTGGAGTCCACACTGTTCATAATGACGTTGTTACCCAATTCCATGTTACAGCTTGATGAACCTACGTTAATGTTAAAGCCCATTTTAATGTTAAATTCTTTGATGTTCATTGATTAATTAATTTAAACAAATTAATTATTTAATTTAATTAATTATATTAATTAAGTAAATTAAAATAATGTTTAATTTAATAAACAAAATATAACATATAAAGAGTTATATTTTATTTAATTTAATTTAATTTAATTAATATAATAAATTAAGTTAAATTAAAATAATGTTTTAATTCTTAAATAATCAAAATATAACATCATAAAGAAATAAAATTAATTGAATTAAATAAAAAAGAAAGCAATAATTAGGATTTTCAAATCAAGGAAATTAATTTAATTAATAATTAATTAAAATTATAAATTATAAATTAGTCAAATAAATAATTATCTTATAATAAAAATTAAATATTATTTTAATTAGATTGTAAATGGAATTAATTAAAAAGCAAGATTAATAATATTTAATTTATTATTCTTTAAAAATAAAATAAGAATTTAAATATTAATAAAAAAATTTAAAAATTGGTAAATTATTAATCAAAAAATAAAAATAAGATTTACATTAATTTAAAAAAAAAAAAAAAAAAATTATAAATTTATTTAATTAATTAATAAAAAATTATATTAATTAATTTATTAAAAATTGTATTAATTAATTAAAAATAATTTATAATTTATATTCATATTAATTAATTAAAAAAAAATGAAAATTACTAAACTAAAATAATCAATAAATAGATAAATTAAGGTTCATAATTAAAATAATTAAATCCTAACCTAATTTTGAATAATTAAATAATTAATTAAATATGAAAGGAAAAAAAATTTAGAAATCAAGTGTCGGCCCTTATATAAAATTAGGGTTCTTGGTTTATTTATATCCAGATTCTTGGCTCCTTCTCCCAATAATCTTTCATTCATTTTCTATCTTTCTGATTTGTCCTGATGATGGACCCCCTTTGGGGTTTGAAACGTCGACATAAGTATGGAATGTTAAGGCGTAGTCTACAATCGTAAGTATTTGTGAAAATAGATCGGTTGGTAGTGCCGCACCTTGCCTAGCACGGTTGGAAGACTACCGTAGGCTTGGGGGCGTGACAGAGGAAATAAGGCGTAAGCTCACAACCCACAATGGGAATCTCAAAGGGAAGGTGCAGTCACATGCTCAACATGCTTCCTGATCCCTCTTCTTCCAATCACAAGACTCGAACCCTGAACCTGTTACCACTACTACCCTACCACTACTCTTCTCTTCTTGTTGAATCCCACTGTCTTGGTATTTGTCTTCTTCGACACTTTTTGGGCGCTTTTGGGGGCAGATCCACGATCAGACGTCCTCGAGCCCTGCTGTGTTGTGAGTTGTTACGGATCGTTTGTCATGTGACATAATTTTTTAATTAATAAATTTATTTTTGGTCATTTATAATTTCAAAACTAGGTTTTTATGGATAACTTACATAAGAGTTTTGAGGTGACATGTTTGGAACCACTTACACTTATTACGAAACGAGTCGAGTCTTTCACTTGATCTTATAAATGAACCTTCATTCCATCCACCTGATAGCCATGAGTAGTCTACTTAGGTGAATGTAATGAAGCTTGGGGGCATGCACCTAGTGGTAAAGTTAAGTTTCCCTATAGGTTATGTGAAAGGAATCACCCCATTCACCTTTGTCTATCTGGATGAAGCCGAAAAGCTGTTGGATAATCATCCCGCTTCATCGCAGTGACTTCCATCTGGTTTCCGAAGACTCTCCCTTTCATCATGCTGGGGGCATGTAAACCAATTCAAGCATAGTTTTTCATTTTAAGCTTGTATAAAAATGAAATTGAATCCAAGCATAGTTTATCGTTTCAAGCTTGTGTAAACATGAAACTGAATCCAAGCACAATTCCCTATGGTTCAAGCTTGTCTAAAAATGAACCCATTTCCATTTTAACCCTCGTGATTGCCATTTTATCAGCCTCTTCTGTTTGATGAGCCTTGGTTGTTTCATCCCATTGCCACCATCCCTTTGGCCGATCATACGCTTTCACTTGTTTGTTTTACCCTTTTGAGGAACAATTGCAATGAGTGGTCTTATTAGCCAACCTCTTCACAAAAATCAACATGTTTTGAGAAGTTCCAACATCACTGAAACTAATTGCTTCCCTAGACACCACTCGTTCGTCAAAGTGGAATCCTCTTTAAGCTCTTTTCAGACTCTCTAAACATGAAAATATTGTCGAACGCTTGTCGTTTCTAGCTTGTTAATGGATTAGAATTGATATCTACTCAATATAGTTTTACCCCTTCTTCGAGCTGAGATAGATTAACTACAAAAAAGGTATTCATTGATCAAACATGATCAAAAAGTTCTCTCTTGTATTATTTTATGCTTTTTCGGACTTGAGTGACAAATTTATGAAAAAGAACTTTTGGAGTTTCCTTTTCGTCACTTTTTAAACTCTCTAAACATGAAAAGGATCGAGTTATCTTTGACAATAAACTCGTTAAAAAAATTAAATAGCGACAAACTTGTCCATCTAGACAAGACCGAGTTTCACCTTCGCTAGACTCGTTAAAACATAAAATAGCGATGGATTCACCCGAAGGGTGGAATTATGCAACAAGCATATGTTATCCTCCTTAAGATTGATAAAAATAAAGAGGTACTGGTCAGAAATGACTGGGGGAAATGGGAAAAAGCCGAGAATACTTTATGGTAGCAGGTCGCTCTTGAACATGACACTTTCACCTCATCACCATGACTATGTGGGTTGGGTCATTCAGTTTGATGGTTATCACACCATTGGTCTATCATACCATCCATCACTTTTTTTGGGTCAATGCTACCAATTCACTTCAATGTCACCGATATGTTCAAGAGAAGTCATTCAGTTCAAAACTTCATCCTTTACAATATAGTAAACCTTCATTTTCATGTCTGTCATTCCTAAACTTTGTCTCATCAGTCAATGTTTCATCTATAAAATCATTTACCTCATTTCATGTCGTTGATGTGGGATACATCAAGGCCCTCCTGCCATGAGTCGCTTCTTGTCAACAACAGCACATCATCCAAGAAGTTGACTTAGAAACACCCCTTTAGTACCTTGAGACTTGCATACATCAATGGCAAGTTTCTTGCTTCCGGCGATAGGTTGACATCACTGGCCTTCGAATGAAAGACTTCGTATGGTGTTCGACATCAAATAATTTATTCACACCATGCGAAATGTACTGCAGTACCTTGAGGGTCATTATCATTATCGATGATCCCTCTCGCATCTGTTAACGACTTACATCATTAGTTGGTAATCAGACAATGTCTCTCCATGTTCGACTTCAGATCATCTATTCACATGGTTATACGTGTCCATCGAGTGAAGACTGAATTAGATTGAAGACCCCAGATCTAGTTTCATCCATCCGGGTTGTGATATATTTTTCAGGAGTACAATATCAAATGTACAATGGCCTTACATTTATGGTCATCCATTCACAGGTCTATATCTCTAGACAACTATATTTGTACATGTAATGAAAGTTTCTAAGCTAAGCATTGGTATACCTTCCCTCAGCTAGTTCGTGAGAAAAAATCAAATTATCACGATATTTGTATTGTAACTGATGTAGGTCTCCTTCCACTTCGAAACCTTCTCTCCAAATGGTAAAGCATCTCACTCAACATGTTTATTTTCGACTTCATGCTTTAGGGGGCAACTGTTACAGGTCAATTTTGGCACATCAATCCTGACTTGCAAGATCCATATTATTAGGGTCCATCAATCCCTAATTTAGTTGTTTTCATTCCCTAATGAGATCAACCTACATCATGGTTGGCTCCCAAGAGTTTCCATGACACCATTCATCCAAAAAATGCCTCTAAGGATATTATGCAGGTGGCCCTTTATCAGGTTGCATTATAATGTAGGAATTTCATTGTCTGGGTGCACTGCAGTGCAGTTGGCCTTTGTTTCACCTGCGTTGAGCGAGATTCATTGAATTTTTGAAATGAATCCATTGGATTCCTCATCTAATGGATGCTTCTGGAAGTTTCCAGATGGATTAGGCTCGCTTTTTGATGAGGAAGAGGATGAATGAACCTTAATCCATTATCCCTTCCTCCATGGAACCACTTCCCAATTTTGGCAAAGCATTCATGAGGGCCATTAATGGCTTAACCTCCTCCATTCAAATATAAATTGACCAAGCATTCAAAGGCTATTCTAGGTTGGAATTTCTTGATCTAAGGAAATGTTGTTTGAATGAGATTAGTGAGAGTATTGTAATGATGTCGAAATGTTGCTTCATGAGGAGAGAAGGGTTTGAAGCTGGAAGGATGACATTGAATTGAGTATGAATCTTCATGGGTTGTAATCTTTCCTTCTATTGGTTTCTGTCTCGGCTTGTGTGTAGGTACTTTCGAAGCGAATTAAGTAGAGAGAGTAGAGGTGAAATCAATCAAAGGAGAGAGCGATCAAGTGAAAGTTACAGGTTGGTTCCTTTCCTTCCTTCTCTTCTCTGTTAATTATAGGAAAATCAACGAATTACTTTGTCTATTGTTTCTAGACTAGCTGCTAGGTCTAGACGGTGAGGCGTTTGAAGAAACACTAAATTTTCCCAAAACACGGGTTGCTTTGCTAAAACTTGAAGACTAGGACTTGGCTGACCATGAGAAGTTCCCACACCTAGAGACCGAGCATCTGATGCGTCGCATTATCGATACAACCACCAGAATGAATGCATTTGAGCCAAAGAGGTGGCTCAGAGGAGTAGACAAGGAAGGGTTGCTCAATCTTCTATGGGTGTCGCACTACAATCACACCCCATTACAGTATTAGTCATCAAGGAGCTGCCATGCTTGGTGCATGATGGGTATCTGTGGCTAGAGGAGCCAATACCCATCGCAGATAGATTTATCCATAGGATCACGTGGTTTCCCTACACAAGAGAAAATATGGCCATTATATTTGGCAGAAAAGGTGGTGAGCGGGCCCTCGCAGAGGTCATGAAAGAGAAGTTTAAGTTGGTAAAGAAGTCATGTGGATATGCCAGATCCAGCGTTTGTGACCCTGTTATAAAGGTGGCTACACAAATTATATCAGGGAAGGTGATGAGGAAGTGTCGCGTCGATGAGGTGCCAGTGCCTGTCGTCGTGCTAACAGCCTATTGCGCTGAAGGAGTTCAATTAAATTGGGTAGATTATCTCCACGATGAGTTCCTTGCGAACTCTCACAAAGCACAAGAGCTTAGCAAGACATTCCACTACGCGTGGCTCTTGTTGTCTATTGTGCTGATAGCATGGGAGTTACCAGAGGACAGCCAATTCCCTTCGGTCGTGCCAGACCTCCTAGAGGCAACGAAGTACGCTTCGTTGTGGGCAACCAAGGATGCACAATGAATCAAGGATAGCAAGATCTTCTAGATCTTGATGGAGATGAACATACGCATGGCCATCAATTGTAAACCGCAGTTGTCACCTATGGTGTTTGCCAACCTGCAGGACTATGCAGAGTTCAAAGCATATTTTCACCATGTGTCCATCAGAGCGCGGAGGGACCCTATGCAGAAACCATATGACTTGCCTTACCTGGGAATGGATGACGCATTTGATGCAGTACTTGATCAATGGCCGATAGGGTGGCGCACTACAGCAGAGTTGGTGGTGGGTGGGAGCAAGTCTGCCACACAGAGAAATAAGGAGGAGGCCAAACTAAAGATGACACAACTAGCCGAAAAGAGAAAGAAAGAGGCAACTGACAAGGCCCAGGAGGAGCACGATGCCACTCAGCAAGAAAAGAAGCAAACAGGAGGAATAGAGTGGGGCTTTGACAAAGGCATGAGGGCACCTTCACCTGAGATAGAGGAGGAGACAGACAAGAAGATATAACAACATGGTTCAGACCCACAAGTGACGTTTGCCTGCATCAAGCGTCCAAGGGAGCAAGAGTAAGGAGGGTCCAGGAAGAAATATAAGGCTACTAAGACATCGTTGGACCCAATCACCCTCATAGAGGGCAATTTTCATGACATCGGTGACACGGTGCGGGATGTCACTGCGAAGGCCCTACAACAATTTGAGTAGCAAAAACAAAAAATTTTGGGGGCTATCCAGACAGGTATGCAGGAGCTGCAGACCCACGCATCATAGGTTGGCACGGTGTCTACCAGTCTTGCTATCAACACTTCAAAAGCTACAAAGATGTTGCGCACAAAGGCCTCAAGCGCGATAGTGCTGCCTGATAGAGCACTAACCACATAGAATAACGCTCACAGGCCCACTGTCAACGCCCTAAAGGGAGTAGGGTTAAATCTGGCAGCGCTCCCTGATGAAGCGCTCCACCTATTGTAGGATGGAGTGATTGCAGAATTGAGGGCCCATGAGCACCGCGCCCTACAGGTGACCAGTGAGCAGTGGATTAACAATGATCAGATGGCACTAAAGAGAGACTCCGCCATCACCGTTGTGACAAAGACGACTAACCAAAACAAGTGTATAATGCAGGTCATCGATGATGCATGCCGAATGGTCCCAGAGTTGGCCATTCTTGAGGAAGAACTAGTCGAGGCACCATCTGCAAGCTGGCTACAGGGGTGCGCAATGCTCGTACAGAAACGGAAAGGGTTCAGTTGGAGTTGAACTTTTAGATCACCAACTTACAGTTGAAGGCCCAACCTTCAACCCCGCTAGAAGTAAAGGAATAGTGTACAACCATTGTCACAGAGGCAATAGCGGTGATTGAAAGTGCAGTAGCAGACTGCACATAACTTTTTGAGCAATCGTTCGAGGTCCTGAAAAGATTGCAGGAGGACGCTAATGTACAATGATTGGAAACGAAAGCGCACAAGCTACAACAATGCTATGATGAGGTCAAAGGCACAACATGAACCATCACACTAACACAGAGATTGGTGATGTTGCAGGAGGCCAAGCAGCTGAAAGAACAGGTGGATGCAGTGTTGCACAAGAAGTGCTGAAGGCACGATTGAAGCCCTGACTGAATGAGGCTTACACAGTCATAGCCTCTATTGAAGGAAAGCTTGCGACTCTGCAAGCAACTCAACAAAAGCTTCAGGCCGACAGTTCAGGAGCAGTGACTGAGAAAATGGTGGAAGACGCGAAGCAGGTGGTCACACAGTGCATTGCCGAGGTTGTAGTAATAAGGGTCGAGCTAGGAGGTCTTCACACTAAGGTCTCCGCACCTTCTAGTGACTTGAGGGAGAGTCACAATGTTTGTGTTGGGGACCTATTGGGAACGGGATCCCCTAAGGACAGTTTTGGGGTTAAAAGCCCATGTTTTGGGTCCAGTTTTGTAATAAAGTTGTAAAGTCTCCGCATTTTGTAGTCGCAGAGTGCGAAGGTGTCATGAGTCATAAAGGGTTGTCCGCCCTTATTTTGTAAAGTATAGTCGGCTATAAAAGATCTACCCATGGTCCGTAGACCATGGGATTGTATAAAAAGAGCTAAATAAGTAAGCTCTAAGTAGTTCTGATGGGTCATAGGTTGTAGGAGGAGTCTTGAGCGATAAGGAGAGAAGTCTAAGTTTTGAGTCTTACTGTAGATAGAGGCTCTACAACTAAGTGCACAGAGGCCTAGGATGGAAGTCCACAGTTGAATGCGCAGACCCCTGCAGCTGTGTGCGCAGGGCGGATACTCTGTAATCTTCTGAAGATATCAACAAAGAGAATCATTTTACAAATTTTGTGTCTTTGTTTCCTGTTAATGCATCTTGTCATATTGTGTATGAATTTCATTTATAATGCTTATATGATGCGCGAATGTATGTAATTACATTGGATAATTGAACGCAAGTAAGGATATATGTTTACGTGGCACTAACTATGATTGTTTACGTGGCACTAACTATGAAAGTAGGAAGAGAAGGAACAAACCAACATCATGACCATCTCAGGGTGCGAAAATTTGGTTCCAGCATCCCCCCATACTACTTTGGGTGAGACTTCGGTCCGCGCTCCAGCTGATGTCGAAAGGGCATGTAGTGTAGGGATTTGTTTGGCTAACTAACGTTGAACCTAGGTCAAGCCCCACCAAGCCAACAAATGCATTAACTAAACTAGTTATACAGTGATATATTTATCCCATGGAATAAAATATACCTTAGTCCAACTTTAAGTTGAGCATAATATTTCTTTATGGTTCATTCTCAATATGTAAAATATGCTCGCTTAAGCCTAGTCTAGGGGATCACTATTATCTTTTGGTGTCCTGTCCACTAGGGGATCAAAATTAAACACTACTTTCCCTTTAGGAATTATATAAGTCATTTCTTACTTATTACGACTTGAAAGTGTTGTTACAGTTATGGCTCTTTCTTCTATCTTAATAAGGTTGAAATAATTAACATGTTGTACAAAGAGATGTGAATCTTGAGGATGTTGATACAATTAGAATTTATGAGTAGTGAATTTGAGAAGAATATTTGGTTTGATCTTATCTCAAGCAAGCTTGTATTCCTCAGTCATAGCTACATCAAGATAGTGGAAGGTTGGTGCTTAGTTGGTGGAGGATGGAATGAGCATTAAAATGCACCATTTGTGAGGAGTTGTGACATTTGGTTCCTTCGTGGACCTTATATATGGAAGATATGAGTCTCGCATGATGCACATACCCCCAAGATAAAATGAAAATGTGCAGAGGAGCCCTCACCTTGGAGGGTTTCCTTATGGACTTGCATCTTCTTTCTACACTTACCACCAGTTGAATGAGTCTTCAAGAAAACTACTAGAATTAAGG
>APFE031007769.1:0-14262 GCA_000404065.3 Pinus taeda | reverse complement strand
TCATTTAATATTTGCATAGTCAATACATTGATATTGTAAGATACATTGTTAATAGTAATATTAATTTTCTGAGTTCCACAAGTCCTTTTTTCATTTTGCTGGTCAAACTCCATAGCCCAAACGATAGGGCACTCATCCTCTTGAGTTTCATATTTTTATATTGCAAAAACCCTATAAAATCCATACCAAAATAATTTGATCTTCATATCTGCATTTACAAATGGAATAGTTGTTTCATTCAAAGATTTTTCTCCTTGTGCTATAAAAGACCAACGAAAAATGAGAGCAACAATTGTTATGATGACAATGGGCAACATTCTGGTGTTTCCCTATGCTTTCACTTTGTTAAAGGACGTGAATAATTTTGAAGTATATGTTTTTTTGGTAGCACTGTAATGGCCTTGATGAAAATTCCATGTAATACAAGTTAGTAAAGGAAAAATAAAACCACAGTTAAGGGACACATAGCCCAAGTTGAATTTTGGGCAAAGATATCACAGTGGGCATCACTGGACGTGTTTATGGCTAAAGAAAATGGGAAAAGGTAGAGGCAAAGGCATTAAAAAGGAAAAAAGGCATTTTTGGCTCATTTATTTATGAAAGTACAGGAAAATAAGAAAAAAGGGAGGTGAAAGATCACAAGTTGCATGTGAGGAGGAAAATGAAGGAAAATAATGGAAATTGAAGAAAATAGAGGCTTCATTGATAAGAAAGCTTATGAGGATTAGTTAGCAGGTTTGATCAGTGTAAGCTTGGTCAGTTCAGTTTTGGAGCTCTCTCATTATTCTCTCTCTCACACTCTTGGACATTTAGAGTTTTCTTGGAGCACTCTAGCTTTGGAGTAAGGAAGGAAATGAAAGCAAAGGAAAATAAGGAAAGGAAGGATCAAGGAGGGAAGAGCAGGGTCGAGCAACTTCAACAAGAATACTTGCAGGTAACGTAATTCACGTATGATTTCCTAGTTAGTTTTGACATGAATGGCTTTACATCTTGGTGTATGATTCTCTTGATGTCGATGGCATGGTTTTGTCGAGTTATGATAGTGGTTTTCAACCTAGCCTTACCTTTTTCCAGATGCCATGGTGTGTTGGGATGTTGATCTCGGTTTTAAGCTTTGGAATTTCCAGATGGATTTCAAAATCTGGGGTAGAGGTGATCTCAAGGTTGATTCCCAAAGGTGTAGGAATAACTTAACTGTTTTTTGTGGGCTACATGGTAAACCCAGAGAGAGGTATCTTAGTTTAGGTCCTAGTGATCTGGGATTGGATTGTGGTAAAGCCTGAGAGACAAGGAGACGGAAAAATCCTCAAGGATAGTGACGGATTTCAGATGGCATTCCAAGTTCAATTTGTTTTTGTGATCAGAGCACAAGTTTTTTTGTGATCACAGATTGGTGAGAGTGGAGGTGGTTTAACTTCTAGATTCTCGTGGTTGTTTTTGGATTGGTTTTTCCATGAGATCCCACATTCATGCTTGCAATATGGCACGTAGGTGACTGGCTAAAAGAAAGATTTGGTTCAGCCATGTGAATGGTCGAGTGGTACATGGAAGTCCCAAACCAGGTCAAATTTTCCTATGTTTAATAAAGGCTAAGTTTTGTTTCTTTGTTACTTCTTAATATGTGGATTTGATGGTTGATATATCACTATTATTTTCATGGTTTAATGTTGGTTATAAGCATGGTTATATCACTGGTTACTGTCATAAAATTTCATGTATTTACTTGTAACTAAAAGAATAATGGATGAAAGACCTAATTGATGTCATAACAGTTCAAAGGAGAAGGTGGCGATCCTTCTTCTCATGTCTCGTAAGATTTTTCCATCATTCATGCTTTGTCTTGCATCCTGGACTTGTAGATTGTATTGATGTCAAGTGTTTGACAAAATGTCATTCTCGGTTGGGGATGGTTAGGCCTAGTTTTTGAGTTAGTTTTTGGTTTATTAGTCTTTTCATCATGTGTTTAATGGATTCTGAAAGTTACAACAAGTTATGGGCAGTGACCGGAATTCTGTTCTTGAAAAGTTCCTTAAATATCACAAACTCTAGCACAAGTCTACTAGAAATAGTCTCTGAACATAGGAATGTAGGACTGTGGGAGAGTCCAGAGCTCTCTAGATGTTGGCATGCCCATGGCATGGGAGCATTTAGAGATCTATGGATGCTAGCATGCTCATGGCATGGGAGCGTCCAGATGTTTAAGAACTTTAAAACTCAGTGAGACCTAGGGGCATGATCTGCAAATCACCGCCCAAAAGTTTCCTACAAAAAAAAGAAACAAGAAAAAATTCTTCCCACGGCCCAAGAAAGTGCTTTGTGGAGGATGTAGCACATGTCTGAAGTTTGTTGAATATTAATGAAAAATTTTGAAACTGAAATATCCATCAAACCCTCATTCCCATGGAATCATAACTTGAATATGATACCACTGATCTATATCTTGGGGAGGGTCCCAAGATCTGCAAGATTGAAATGGATCTTTGGGGAGGCCCACAAAATCTAAGTAGTTCTCTCATATGATTGTGAGAGAGATTCAACAACCGAAGATGATGGTCGATGGATTTATTACCCGCTCTGATACCACTAATCTGAATCTTGGGGGGAGACCCCCAAGATCTAAAAAATTGAAATGCGAGAATAAAAAAGGAGAACACACAATAACAAAACCAAAAAGAAACTTTTTTTTTTATTAAAACAGATAATAATTGTAAATGCTACATTGTGGTGGACAATCTATCCTTTTACAAAATGTGACTTGTTACTTATAGACTTTTTTTTCTTACAATACAACAGGTAAATTCCATGGGTGGGTAAATACCATGGGTGAGTGATACCATGGGTGGATGTCAAAATACCATGGACAAATACCATGGGTGGATGCCACTTACAATACCATGGGTGCATGAATACCATTTGTGGATTCCATTTTCCATTCAGATCAAACACCCTATATATTTGTCCTAAAAGATATGTTATATTTCCTAAAGTTCTATGAAGAGAAGAAAACATTGAGATACTTGAAAGGTGCCCTCAAACCTCCATTCTAGGGCCACAAAGTTACACAAATATCAATGTGGGTTTTCTATGGTGTAAAAATCCCTTAGTGAGGTCGAGAACTATCTCTAAGTGTGAACAGAAAAAATGATCAAGTTGGGAAGAGGAAATGAGCGTGGGAAAGTCTAAAGGAGGGCAGTTTCATGGAGAGAAATGTTGAAGGTGATGGAAGTATAATGTATGTCCTCTTTGGATTTTAGGATAATAGTTTTTGTACCCTTTTTTAGGGCTTCTTATACACAAGAACACTCACCAAAGTTATATCCCTAAGTGGCCTAGATTTTAAGTATAAGCAAGAGGGCCGAAGTGTATCTCCATGTGTGAACAGAGATGAGTGTATGGTAGATGTGGAGGGGTTGTCTTGAAGTGAATATTGTTGGAGATTTGTTGATGTGGAGGATTATTCAATAGGTGATTGTATATTGTGTTTAGTTTCCCAAGTTTAGTGATGGTTGAAGTTCAACATCACTATTAGGAGGCTACTATTTGTATGCTCTACTGTAGTCTTCTTTAATGGTATAAAGAGACTATGTGTGGAAAAAATTGTAAGCCCTAAGGCCTGATATTGTAGCAGAAAAGAGTCAATCAAGAGGGTTGTGTGTGAAGCCTTAAGTTCCAGATTTTGGGAGCAACTATAAGACTAATAAGAGGGAAAATCTAGAAGAGTTGGAAATCTTAGGGGAGTAGGAGAGTATCTAGAAGGAATACTTCTTTGAGTCTATGTACATTCATCCTGGAGCAGCAAGAGTGATTGATAGAGGTAGTTTGAGAGACTGATGATGCAAGAAAATATGAAGTAGCAAATGTACTTGTGGGCAATAGAAGAGGTGGTAAAGGACATGCCGTAAGTTTTAAAGGCACGTGGACCAAAAGCGATGAGTAGAGTGCTCCTTCGGCAAGCAAGTCAAGTGTATCTTGCTTAAGGGTAGATGGTAGTCATAAGTTGTTGACTCCAAACCCTAGTTGTCCTTGCATAAGGGATAATTGTAAGGTCCATGATCACTGGTATGGGAGCCCTATGTTTTTTTTATTAAACTTGTAATATAACAGGTTTTGGATTAAAAAAATTGTCGTGTGCACTAGATTGATTCATTATTGTACATTTTATGTTGTGTAAAGTGATTTAGTTGTGGTATTTTAGTGTGTTTATGATCAAGTTCTTACACATAGACCTAATTTTGAAGTGCCAAATAAAAATCAACAATAATGCCTAACATGATCAACACAAAATTGAGAATTCATTCAAAGTGGGAGGAATAGTTTGGTTGCAATTGATTAAGGAAGGACTACATTGTCTTGGTAAGAAGATAAGGGCTTTGAAGTATGGACTTTTTGACGTATTGGAGAAGGTGGGAGATGATGCTTACTGAATTAATCTACCCCCATACACATTTACTCAGTAGTGAATGTTGAAAGTTTGAAACTTAAGAGCCTTCCAAGTTGAATCAGGAGGAGTAAGTTTTACTTACTATAGAGGAACTAGAACTAGATGCTTAAGCAGAGTTGGTAAGAAACACAATTTTGTAGGAGAAGTCTATACCTATAAGATCATAGTAGAATGGCCTTTGAAAGATTAGGATGAAAGGACAACTTGTATGGAAATCAAAATGGTACTCCATGGAAAAGGTAGAGGAAAAAATCCTCATATTATTATATAAACCTTTTGGAGACCAAAAGCCTCTCTAAATGGAGAGATATGATCCAAATTGGCTCATAATGTAAAATTTTCATCTATCTTGGTACTGTTTGGGTGGATAAAGTGGAGCAATTAGCATGTAAGGCCCATTTTAGTGGTAGGTCCTACTTTAAAAAATTTGTGTTCAGAACTTTTCAGAGCCATTTGGAGGCATCAACTGATGTTTTTTGGGCCATAGTGTCCATAAGTTGCACAAAAACCTTGATGTTGATCAACACATCGAGATCTTTGCAACAATGTGAAAATAACTTTAATGAAAGACCATATGTGAAAGGTATGTGTCTTGTAAGTTGACTTAACATTTTCAATAGTACAAAGATCTCCTCGATTAGAGCTCATATGCAAAAAAAATTCCTCTTGCAAGTTAACCTACTTTGTTGGGCACCATGATATGAGTGGATGCCACATTAGCTGCCCATTACTCACATATGTGGGGCTATCCATATATGGACTTTCAAAAAGATTCTAGGATGTCCAAAATCATATCACAATTAATAGTTGAGGAAGTCAAAACCCTACCCCTAGATGGCTATCCAACTATGTTATATATTGGCCTCCTGGGAGGAGACAAAGTTCCATTCTTTGGCATTGTATCTTGTTCCATAGCCGAGCAAAAACATTTGAGAGTGATATTTTGCAAGCATAATAGGGGAGGATGGCTCTATAGTAGTGGTTGAGGCCACAATGTCAAAAGGTAACTCCATAGCAAGTTCCCATTCTTTTGTAAGTGTATTTTATAATTGAAGCAAGAAGAGAAAAACATAGGTCTCACCTCCTCACTAGATTTTCTCCAATTTTGGGTTTCCTAACATAAATCTCATATTCATTTGTGTGGATGTTCTATATTTTGTGCTTATTCATTTATTTTATTATTTCAATTATTTCTTAAATTCAAGAAATAAACTAAAGATAACAAATCTAAGATATAAGGAAATAAATCATCATAAACTAAGATGTTCAAAATATTATTTATTGTGTCAAACTATTCAAAAAATAACCATGAGGGTTAGTTCAATTGGTCGAGTAACCATTGCATAAGCACCTCGCATGGTTGATTGAAAATTTAGAAGGTGAGAGGAAAATGGGCCTGGTTAGGGTTTGGCAGCGAGGGTATCGGAAGGAACCCCGCACAGGACGCGGTTAGGACAGAGCTACGACCCAATTAACAGGTACAGCCTTCTGCGGATATTCTCCATGCCAAAACTGGACAGCTGGAGGTTAGATAATCTGGGTCACGGATCCCTGTTTAGCCTTTTTCCCTTTACTGTTTTTTTTTCCGACGGCAAACATTCTCAGCTAATTTTCTTGTGCTTTCGGAGTGCAGGTTCAACGTCGTGGAATAGGGAGCCGTTTTTTGGGTCAACCCCGTTGTCATCGCTGTCGTCTGTTACTTTTTTATCTCCCTAATCATGGTTAACCCCGAAGAATTAGTAGATTTAGACCCCTCCCTGGAAGATATATTATCTATGTGGGGAAAAGACCCTTCTGAAAAAAACGTTGAACAGTTTTTTGGGGTAAAAAAATTTACTGAACCCGAATTCCTCTCCCCGGTGGATTTTCTTCCATTATTGCATCAAGACGAGGCAGTTGCGGTTGAGGATGCTCCGGCTTCAAACCAGGGAGACTACGGAAGGAAATCAACTGGAAATGCGGCGGCATTTTTGCTAACATATGCTATTCCTTCGGCGTATAAGGGTAAATCTGTCGTCAGTTGGCTTCCCCCTTCTATCGGCTTGGGAAGTTCTGAATCCCTGGGCCGCGCGTCCAGTATCAACAGTTTAAACGCTTCGGAGTTTCGTCCCCCGCTCACTAGGTTTTCCCTATCATCAGTTGTGCGAAATCTTGAAAACCCTCCTGCTGGGGATTGTCAGGGGACCCATGGTCCAAAGGTGAGTGCTTTGGGTGCACTCGTCGACCCTCTCAATGGCATTAATACTTCAGGGAACCCTGGTGGGGAATCCTCTCACCGTCAACAAGCGCAGGCAGTTGATTCACATGGATTGGTGCCGCCACATTGCGATTTAGAACGGCCGGATATATCTGAGGAACGCTGTGGATCTGCAGAAGCCCTAAGGAGGAAGGGTGAGAAAAGGAAGTCTCAAATTCGAATAGGGTCACAGGATTTGGGGGAGAACCTTGTTTTAGGTATGGAAGTTTCGATTGATGAAACTCTTGCAGTTGCAGAAAGCACGATTGTGGGACGGGCAAGGGGAAGGAAGTTCTCTCCTGAGGACCTTCAGAAATGGGGAGAAGAACATTTCATTAAGGAAAACCCTCTGTGTTTCAAGGCACAATGCCTTGTAAAAGGCTGGTTTATGTTCAGATTTGCAGACAAGGAAGCGGCAGATTGGGTCTTGGAGAAAAATTGGTTCATTGGGACCATTCCTGTCCTGATGAAGCGTTGGACCCCTATCTTTGATGCTGTAAAGGAGAGCACGGAAGTTTTCCCTGTCTGGGTTCGGGTGCCGGGCCTTCCTTTCTTCCTATGGACAGAGGCGGTCTTCAAATACATTGGAAACAGACTGGGAACCTATATGGAGGCGGATATGTCTTTCAGGGATACAAAGATTAGGGCAACGGCGCGCATTTTGGCAAACATTGATCTGAGTAAGGGCTTGGCGAAATCAATAAACCTTCAGTACAGAGACTATATCTATGAACAAGTTCTGAATTACGAACACTTGCCATTCTGCTGCCATATTTGCCATGAATATGGCCACCTAGCCAAGGAGTGCCCCCTGCTCAGGAGGCAGAGGCGTTTCAAGAAGACAAACGGTCAGCGGGCATTCAGAAGATCACGACCACAGGCTAATCAGCAAATGAGTGGTCCGCCACCCCCGCCTGAGGACGGCTTGGTATCAGGGACTCCACGAGATGGGGTTCAATCAGTGGAGGTTCAGAACACCGAGGGGGTTGATGTTGAAGATCCTCTTCCTGATGCTGAAGGGAAGGCCGATGATCGGAACATATTGCCTGCTCCATCACCACCTCGCACGGAGAACACGGGTATGTGTACAAATCTTCCTAAAATTTCTTCACAAAATCATGTTATCTCAGATGTTTCCATGCTCGTTTCTCAAACAGTTCCTGAGTCTCACACTGAAAAACAACCTGTGGAAGATTCACCGCCTGTTCTTGACCCTGATATAGAATCTTTGTCTGCGGATCCGGATTCCCTCAACTTAAAATGTGAAAAAAATTGGCCTCCCCTTTCCCCCCCGTCTCAAAGTGTCCTCTGTCCCTATAACCTCAGATCCATGGGGAAAAAATCAGAGCAGGATGGGGTGTTGGGTGGTCTTGGACAGTCTCCATCGATTGGATTGACCAAAGGAAAACGGGGTAGAAAATCAGAGCTTTCAAAAGCTAAGTTAAAAGCAAAAATTGATGTGGCGGATGGGAAACAATTCTCTATTCCTGGGGTTCTTAGAGCAGTGCAGACCCCTGACCAAGTTGAATAATGATCTTATCATCTTGGAATTGTCGGGGCTTAGCTAGTAAGCCCAAAAAACTGGTTTTGAAGGATTGGTTACAATCATCAAAATCAGACATCCTTTTTCTTCAAGAAACCTTGGGACAAGGTCAAGAGGTTGAATCGTCCCTGAAATCCTTGTTGCCTGGTTGGTCCTTTCTTGCTATTGATTCCTCGGGCCATTCGGGAGGTCTTGCCATAGGCTATAGAGAAGGAGAAATTAAGTGCTTGAACATGTGGGGATCAAAGAATGTAATGGGCATGGAAGTAGTCTGCCCAGATTTTCCTACTCCCTTCCAGATTGTTAACATATATGGCCCTTGCCAAGGGAGGGAATCTTTTTGGACAGAATTATTGAAAAAATCTTTGATGAATGTCCCCATGATGGTGGTGGGGGGGGATCTCAATTTTTCATTGGGTAGAGCAGAGGCTTGGGGTCCCTCAGCCAGGGAGGAGCCCCTTTCAGATTTCTTTATACAGATTCTCTCAGACAAAAAACTCATCGATCCATCCCCGATAAATTTGAAGCCTACTTGGAGAAACAGACGAGCCGGGGAGGATAGGATTGCAAAAAGGTTGGACCGGTTCCTAATCACTGAAGGTCTTCTTGCAAGGGTACCACCTTTTTCGCCAATGGACTGATGAGATCGGGAACTCCGACCATTTCCCGATTTTCTTGGACCTCTCCTTTCCCCCACCAAAGCCTCCCACACCATTCAAATTCAATTCCTCTTGGCTTCTTGAACCATCCTTCAATAATCTATTCTCATCCACTTGGATCCACCCTGACAGAAATTCAAATGATAGCAAGAGTTTCTTATTTATGGAAAATTTGAAGAGACTAAAGAAAACAACTATCTCCTGGGCAAAAGAAAGACAGAAAAAACAAAATGAAGATCTGATTAAAATTAGGGAGGAATTAAAGTCCCTGGAAAGCATTGATGCAGATGGATACTCCTCCCAGGCTTCAAAAGATAGAATCCTATCTTTGGAGAAAGCCCACAATCAGATTCTTCTTGCAAAGGAAGATGAGTGGAGACTGAAAAGCAGGGCTATATGGCTAAAATCAGGAGATGAAAACACAAGTTTTTTCCATAACTATGCTAAAGGGAGAAAATCTGCCAATACTATCTGGAGCTTAAAAGATGAAGAAGGTAGGGAGGTAAACACTTTTCCAGATCTTTCGGGTCTGGGACAGAGACATTTCCAAAGAATTTTTTCTGATCCGGGAGAAGCCACTATTGTTGAAGTAATGAGAACAACTCAATGTTTTCCTAGTTTCCTTGAGGAGGATGAAGCAGCAGAGCTTGCTTGCCCTGTCACAAAGGAGGAGGTTGAGGTGGCAATGAAAAGTATGGGGAAGGAAAAAAATCCGGGTCCGGACGGTTGGACTGTTGAACTATTCCTCCACTTCTTTGATCAGATCGGGGCTGAGATCACTGAGGTTGTGGAGGAATCGAGGATAAAAGGGGAAATTTACAAACCTTTCAACTCAACTTTCATCGCTCTGATTCCTAAAAAAGACGATCCGGAATCTTTCGAAGATTTTCGTCCCATCTCCCTCTGTAACTGCATCTATAAAATTATTGCCAAAGTGATAGCAAACAGACTTGTTCCAATTCTGTCCTGGAATATCTCGATGGAACAATTTGGCTTCTTGGACGGTAGGCAAATTCATGAGGCGAGCGGAGTAGCACAAGAGGTCCTTCACAGCATCAAACAGAAAAAGAAGAAGGGGGTGGTCCTGAAAATAGACCTCTCAAAGGCATATGACTGCATAAACTCGCTATATATCAGATTGTTGCTCACTCATTTAGGCTTTTCCTACTCTTTTATAAGCTGGATCATGGGATGTATTTCAAATGTCAGTTTTGCAGTATTGATAAATGGAGCGGAATCCCCTTTCTTTAAAAGCCAAAGGGGCCTCCGTCAAGGCTGCCCCTTATCCCCCCTCCTTTTCTTGCTTGTGGCAGAAGGGCTCAGCAGACTGATTCAAAGAGCCAGGAGAACAAATAAGATAAAAGGTATTGAGGTGGCTATAAATCTCTATATCACCCACCTGCTCTTTGTTGATGATATTTTGATTTTTTCAAATGGATCCCATGAAGAACTAAAGGAATATAAAAATATCATTGATCTATTTATGAAAGCTACAGGAATGCAGTTAAACTATGGAAAATCTTAAGTGTGTGTTGCAGGATATAACAGGAGAGAATGCAATTCAATGACAAATCTTTTCCCCTTTCACCTTCAGTCGTTGGCCTCTCCTTTCAAATATTTGGGTTTCTGGTTAAAACCGGATACATAAAAAAAAGAGGACTGGAACTGGCTCATAGAAAAGATCGAAGCAAGAATTTCCCATTGGAGTTTCAGATGGCTATCGAGAGCAGGAAGATTGACCCTTCTAAAATCCGTTTTGTTGGCCATTCCTGTGTATTGGGCCGCTCTTACCTGGATTCGTAAGGGAATTATGGAGAAGATCAGAAGACTCTGCTGCAGATTTTTATGGACAGGCTCAAATGAAAAATCAGTCCTCCCCTGGGTGGCATGGGACAAGATTGCAAGGCCTAAGGATTGGGGCGGATGGGGTATAAAGAGACTCCCAGATTTCAGCCTGTCATTGGTTGCCAAATTTGGATGGAGGCTCATCTCAATGGAAAACCTTTGGACACGGGTAATTAGAAGAAAATACATTGATCCTACCCCCCTGGAAGACTGGATCAGAAGCCAGGAGAAGAAGTCGAAACAATCCTCTGTCATTTGGAAGGCTACTATTGAAGGTTTCTCAGTAATTGAACAAGGTCTGGCTTGGAAAGTGGGTGATGGGAAAAATGTAAAAATTGGTAGGGACCCATGGGTTGGATGCAATGAATCTTTTGCCCTCTCCCCTGGCCTCCTGAGACATTTGGATAGCAGAGGTATTTTCACTCTAAACCAAGTGGAGAAAGTGGGCCAATCAAACATTTGGGGACAGGCATGGAAAAGTGCAGAGGATCTTGGTCTTAACATCAGATGGCACGATGAATAGTCTTCGTACATCAATGAACTCCATCGCTCACATGTTAGAATAAATAACGAACATGACAATCTGATATGGGCGCATGGGAAAACAAGAGGATACTCACCAAAAGAGGGCTACTCTTTCCTCATGGAGAAGAAAGGTTGGTCTGTTCCAGAATGGTGGTCCAAAAATATATGGAAACTCAAATGTCCTATGAAATCCCAAATCTTTTTATGGTGTATGTTAAGAAGGAAGATCCCAACATGGGACATTCTTCAGTCCAGATTCTTCATAGGGCCAGGGAGATGTCCTCTTTGTAAGGAAAATGAGGAATCCATCAACCATCTTTTCACATCTTGCATCATTTTCTTAAAACTATGGAGTGAGATAACAGATCTGCTAAAATTAAAAGTACAATGTGGGGCTGCTCCTATAGAAGATGCCTGGAAAAACTGGTGGAATAAACATCCTGATGGAAACCTCAGAAACCTTCCTCCAATATTCTTCTGGGGTATATGGCTTGCTAGGAATAACAGTATTTTTCAAGACCAGGGTATATCCATTTCATCAATTGCATCAAACTGTGTTGCTATTTACTCTTCTATACCTCCGCCTGAACCAAAAAATGTACAAAACAGAAACAATCCTCCAATCATCAAGGAGGGTACCCCTTGGGCTTTTTTCGATGGGGCATCACAAGAAAACAAAGCAGGTGCTGGAATATGTATTTATATAAACCAAGATCAATCTTTCAAAGCTTCTGTGGGTCTGGGTCAAGGAACAAATAACTATGCTGAACTGGCTGCTCTACGTCTCCTCATGTGCTGGGCCTTAAAAAAGAATATTTTGAGTATTCAAATCTTCGGAGACTCCATGAATGTTGTAAAATGGGTCAATGGCAAATCTATGTGTCAAAATCAGATATTGAAGACTCTCCTTGATGATATTGCATCTCTAAAAACTCATTTTAACTGTGTTTCTATCTGCCATATTTACAGGGAACATAATGCAACAGCAGACCAACTTTCTAAATCGGGCCTACAGCAAGCTATGGGGAATTGGTCTATAGAAGAAACACATCAGGGGCAGATTATCACATCAATGCTGCCTCCCTTTGCTCCGCCTTTTTGATGTTTCCTGTCTCTTTCGTTTTCAGCTACAGCCTTTTTTGTTTTATGTTCATACAATCTTATGGTCTCATGTTATCAGATGGGCAGCGGAATATGGACTACACTCGGGCTGCTGTAGCTGTCTTTTTATAGTCCTCTTTTTTGGATTCATAACTTTCAGTAATATGCTTCCTTATTTTTCCGTGGTTGTTTTCCTTCTCCGAAGGAGGCCACAATGTTTTTCTATTATGGTTTATACAAATGTATATATGAGGATCTTGTGATCTGGATCAGATGCACTTTTGATACAGCGTCAGTTCAGCTCCACTGACTACGTATTTATATTGTTTTTTGATATTCGGAGGTTGACTTCGGGTCCCTCTCTTACTTTGCTTTCCCAGCTATGTGTTTTGGGAAGAGTCATACAGTCTGTGGTTCCACCCTCAGGTGGTTCGTTTTGAAACCTGGAAAATGTAACTTTTTATACTCTTAATAAAAAGTTATGTCTTTTTTTCTCCGGAAAAAAAAATAAGCACCTCGCTATGAGAGGTCACGAGGTCAATTCTCCTAGACACCCTCTATGGTTAGGCTTTAATATGAGTCGACAAGACTTATCCCTTCAGGATCTACCTAGGACTCTTTATTGCATCAAGAGGTGCTTTACAACCCAGAATGGGGAGATGTGTAGGTGTAGTGTAATAAAGTTTTTCAACAGTTTTAAATGCCGAGAAAAATATATATAGAAAAAAATGAAACAAAACAAATTTAAAAGTCGTCTTCATATGTTTTAATTAATATTCAAATGATATTTATATATATTATTTAATTTATTAAAATTAAATAAAATAATTTAATAATTTTTAAAACCAATTAAGATTAATAATAAATTAAATAACATTAATTTAGTGGTAATTAAATTTGACCATCAAAATTTAACTTAGTAGTAAATTTTTTATACAAATTATGTGTGTGGTCCATTAAAATAATTAATATAAAATATGATTATATATTAATGATTTAATAAATCCAAATATGTATATACGAGAGATCCATTATACATTTTAACAATAATTATAGTAAATAATATATATGGAAAATTCCATCTCAATTTATGAGTGAAATTCAAAAATTATAAATAAATAAATCAAGAATTAAACACTATAATTTATATATGGATTAGTGCTTAAAGATTATAACCTTTTTTAACCAAGAATATGAATTAAGTTTGAGTAGTATGATTAATAGATGAAATGGTTCTATGTGAAACATTTTTTAGGTCAATTTTATTCAAAATCTAGTACAATTTTTTTTTTAAACATATGATTAAGTTGTTTAATTTACAATGAAATCAAAATTTTGCTAGAAATTGTATTGCTAGATTTTGGCCAAAAAATCATTTCAAATTATCCCTGATGGGAGTGACATCAAATGAGAATGGAGTATAGTGAGGGGCATTTACTCCCCTTCCCACACATTAAGTGCATTTATGAAGCATGCCATGGAAACGCCTTGGGACTGGTGACAAGAGATAGTTCCAGAATTTGTAGGCACTACAAAAGTTACTTGCAAACATATGGATCGATGTTTTTTGTGCATTGTGATGGGAGTTAGGGTGGTAGACAAAATTTCTACTTCAGATGTGCAGGGTAATTGAGGGGATTCAAAGAGGAAAGACTTAGGATCAAGGCTCATGGTCATGTGTTCTTCCCTCGAGCATAGGCCTTAAAGCTCGTTAGGGGAGATAATGTATGGGACAGGAAACTAGGGAGCCTTCACTTGAACCATTAGATTTTTACAATTTCTAGGTAACTTTCCTCCTTTTAACTATCATTTGGCTCTCAATTGCATCTACAAAAAGTTTTTTGATGCATCTATTAAGGTAATGGTGTGGTTCTTGGCTATGACATTTGTCTCTACTGTGGATACTAAGAAG